>JAODAL010030655.1:0-49591 GCA_025379985.1 Phyllomedusa bahiana
CCAAAAGGCCCCCCCACTTCTCTTTTTTTTCCCAAAACAACGGTTAAGATGCCAGGTTAAACCGAAGGGAAACCCCCAAAATTTCCCCTCCCCTTGCCCGCAACCTCCTATCTAAACGCATCTGAGAGTTTGCATTCCACCAGACGGAACACACCAGCGAAATTCAGAGCAAAATTCCTCCACCGTCTTTTTACCCTGCCTCAAGGGGTCAGCTGACCTGGGCCCAGCTCCCTACCCCCGGGCATAAAAAAGTACCCCAAAGGCGGCAAAGAATTTTCCACATTCTGGCACCAGGCATACGAAAATGCCCACTCCTGGGGGGACCCGAATAGGGACATAACCATTCCCACCTTTGCTCCTCTTTGCCCAGTATGTGGGCGGAGCCTAAATACACAGATCCCTCTCAAAAGCCAAAAACCCTTCCTTTTTCCTGAAACCTTCGGGCAACTGGAAAGGGGGGCCCAAAAAGGGGGAAGGGGAAAGTGCGGGGACACTCCCCCTTGGATTAATTCCTCTTTCAAACCCTCACGCCAGATCCTGGACTCCCGGGGTTAGCCCGCATCTCTCTACCATAGCTGCAGGGTTAAAGTGGGGTGAGCAAAAAGTTCCCGGGCCTCGATAAGTCACTCAAGGAGGTAAGTGAGCCCTGACGGAACCCCCCCACTGCCCTGCCGCTTGACGTCGCCCTAGGGGGCAGACGGCAACGGGCGACAGTCCCTGGCCTGCAAAGTGCGGGGGCCCAGAAGGAAAAATTGTCAGACACCCCGGCAAACCAAAAATCGGGAATGCCAAGCCAAAATCAAAAACCAAAGGGGGTTAAACGTAAACAACCAGGTCAAACACAAGGGAGGGGGGTACAAAATCAGAAACAACCGGGTCAGGAAACAAGCCGAGCAGACCAGGAAAGCAAACAAAAAGAAATAGCACAGTTAGAAAGGGCACCCAGGAGAATATCCAAGCGCAAACCCAGAAAGCAGGGAGTTTAAATGTATCCCCAGATACCGCCCTGACTGATTGGAGCGGCCCCCCGGTCCCCCATTGGGGGGACTCCCTCCTGTCAGGATGGCTGGGCGTCTGTCACTCACACGCTCCCAGCAACGCATCAGGGGGGGGTCGTGACAGTTGCTGCAGACTCTTCCCCCCTGCAACCGAGCCTGCCCGCCCTGACAAAAACCCTTTTTAATGCCTTGATAAGCTAATTAGGGGGAATTTAAATTTACAAAATAATGATAAAAAAAACTAAACAAAAAACCAAAGCAAAAATATTAAAAAAATTTTGTACTTTAATATAAAATCTACTGTCAGACTTGTTATGATTTGAAGCCAAACTGGCTTGTTCTGTAACCTCATCCCAATTTCCCAGCAGTCTTTGGAATTCATCATAAGTGTTGAAATTGCAGAGGTTCTTTTATTGGATTATTTAAAATGAGAGTAAAAAAAAGACAGAAAATTCTAGCAAAAACTGATTTCGACGCAGCATAGGTCAACAGTACGAGAACATTCACTGCTATATGACAGATATTAATATGTATCAAACAGCAACCTCCATCTTCTCACTGCACCGCAAGACCAACATGTCATTTGAGTCTATTAGGAAATGTGTATTCTAATGTAATACAATATCTCAGCAAGAAGCAGCGTTACACTGTTATTGTGCGAACTCACAAAACTCTTTCTAGTTTGATGGACAGAAAAAAAATATGGGAACAAAGAGTGCAGGTTCTTATTTAAAGAACACATTCAGTCATTGAAAGTACAATAGCGTGAGCCATCTATTACCCTGTAATTTTAGGAAGATGAAAAAAGCTACGAAAAAGCTTTGAGAGGTCAAAGGTGATCATTAGAAGCTAAATATGTCACAATTAAACATGCTGTCATCTCAAGTAGACATCAATAGGTTTGACAAATGTGCACCGCACTGGATTATTATGCCAAATCATATACTGTGAGAAGCGGTCAAAGATCTTAATATATATTATTAGAGATTGAACATGTTCATATGACCCCTGAAAGTTACCCACATTTGTGCAAATAACCATCATCTGGTGCCTATAATTATACCTGCCGAACTTTGAAAACTGTAATCGGGGAGGGTTAACCCCTCCCCTGACAATGACTCCCACCCAGCTGGGATCATTCCCAATGGCAACTTTCAGATAGGGTTTGCATAAACTTCAATTCTTTTGTGACCTTGTTTTAGAGTGACTCAGGGAGATGGCAAGTTTGCCTACAATACAGGCGATGGCCTCAACATACAATATATTCCACTTAGGGTATGTTCACACGGCTTATTTTGGGGCGCATAAGCGGTATACTGCGTTTAATAATTACGGTATTCCATAGCTCTCATAGAGAACTATGGATTACGCCTCCTCTCCCCGCTCGGACAATATGAACGTATTGTACGCGCAGGGAGATAAGTGACATGTCAATTATTTGTGGCAAATACGCTCCGCAAGTAATGAATGACTATGGGGCAAACGGGCTGCCGGCCCCCTTGCACTGCGGGGGTACACACGTATCAGCGCAAGCTCCTGAAACACACGATATACTGCATCGCGTAATGTACGCGCCACAGTACGTCGTGTGAACATAGCCTTACAATGGCCTTTAATGGGTCATGATAAGTTGCAATGCAGAGCGCCCGAGTCACTTTGTAATGCGCCTGAGATCGGGGACGTGCTGGAGGTGTGCTGCGCTACAACTGTACAAAGCTACAGATTTATGACTTTTTATCGGCAAATCCAGGTGCATTACTGCTGGGACAGGTAAACCACTTTTAAAGTGGATTACCTGAGCTAGAATTGTTTCTTAGTAGCTAGAAAGCTCTAAATCTATGAATCACAGTTGAACTGGTTCATTGATTCAGTGTAACGGGTGTCCCCATGACCCTCATAGCGGGTCGCGGGCACACCCGCACCCCGGCAGCGTCCCCTGCTGCGAGCAGAGCCGCAACCCGGCCCTCCGGCTGCGGGCGCGCTGGCACCTCTGAGGTCTACTCACCTCACCACGCTCCTGTTCCCGGCCGGGTGCGCGCTCCTGTTGCTGGCTGGGCACGCGATACTGCGTCCAAATTTAAAGGGACAGCGTGCCGGTCATTGGCTTTCACTAGGCGATGATCTTATTTAAGTCCTGTCCTGCCTTTTCACTTGCTCCCTGCCGAATCGATTGTGCCCTGTGCCTTGAGAGGAAGCGTTCCCGTTATATCTTGTTGTCTACTGTGTACCGTACCTCTTGCCTCTGTCCCTCGACCATGAAACTTGCCGCCAGTCCTGACCTTCCTGCCTGTCCCCGACTACGAACTTGCTTCACGATTTTGTACCACGCCACACCTCGGCCGCCACTGCAAGCAAGTCACGTCAGGGGTAGAGACCTGGTAGTGCTCCGCCGCAACAAGTCCATCCCGCTTTGCGGTGGGCTCTGGTGAAAACCAGACCTACTTAGATTCCGCTCCCTGGCATTACTCATACCATCGCTTGCGGCGGTCCAGTTTATCCACATCTCCGGTTTGCCTCTTGGTAAGCCGATCCTGCCGTTCAGGCGCATTCTACGATACTAATGCGTGCAAAAAAAGGCGCCAAAAAGTTTGAATGAAATGAAATTTCTGTATTCCATTTCCTCCCTTCATTTAAGCTTTTAGATTTCTATTTTAAATCTTTTTGAATAACTTATAAGTTACATTTTATGGGCAACATCTATGTAACTTGACGCCTACACACCATTTCTAAATAGGTATAGAGGAGTGTATAGTATGACAGTATAAATGAAAGTGTTTTGCACCAAACATTTTTGACATATAACACTCAACATTGGCGCATTAAAATGTGTTGTGCCAGTCACACATAGTCATCTATTGCGGTGGATCTACTACCATCACCAGTGACAGAATACACTGGCAATGGATCCCGCCAAGGTGCCCCTGCCTGATCTCTAGGATATTGCGGTTGCAGTGACTGGCTAAGTCGTCCTCCAAGAATATTTGTTAGAGAGTCTACAAGACATTGCTGGCCGTCTACTGGCATCTGAACTTGCTTCCATGCCTGTGGTGACTCTGCCTCCAGTTGTTAATGCAAGTACTGCTCTGCATCCACCAATGGCGCCACGCTACGATGGGAACCCCAAGAGTTGCCAGAGTTTCCTAAACCAGTGTACTATTCACCTGGAAATGGTGGTACACTAGTTCCCCTCTGACCCTGTCAAGGTGGCTTTCGTGATTAGTCTCCAGTGTGGCAAAGCCCTGGCCTAGGCCACCCCCCTCTGGTAGTGAAGGCACCCATTGACGCGCAACCTGCAACTTTTCCTAGACATATTCTACAAGGTCTTTGAAGAACCCAGGCTTGTCTCCTCTGTGGCTGTATCGCTGCTTCATCTATGTCAAGGCAATTCTACTGTGGGGTATATGTTATACAGTTCTGCACACTTTCTCTGAGCTAGCCTAAAATTACAAAGCTCTCATAGTGGTCTTTTGGAAAGATCTTGCTGGCAGAATTAAAGATGAATTGGCTAGCCGGGACCTCACAGCCTCTCTGGATGACCTCATTCATCTTACTACTAGAATTGCCAAGAGTCAAATGTCTGCAGTGAGTGTCCATCGGACCATGTTGACTTCCTCGACCAGCCCCGAGAGGCCTCCATTGACTTCACCCACAGTCCCTCATGAGGAGCTCCTGCAAGTGGAGAGAGCCCATGTGTCTAAGGAAGAACACACTCACAGACATCTCCAGAATCCTTGCTAGTATTGCGGCAGCCAACTTCATTTCCTGAAGGACTGTCCATGTTCGTCCTGGAAAACTTCAGCGCCTAGACTTTGTGGGAGAGGTGATGATGCATCCTCTCCTTGTTTGACCATGCCGATCGCGCTTGGCTCTCCCTCGGGGCCAGTCACTGCCTTCCTGGATTCTGGTTCTGCCGGAAATTTTATTAATTCATCTTTGATCTCTAGATTTCGTCTTCCAGTGATTCCTCGTGTCAAGCATCTGGTCATTTCTTCCATTAATGGAGAACTCATAATGGGCAACATTCAGTATCATACTGAACCTCTGTTGCTTCAACTTCGAGCACTCCACAGAGAGATGATTTAATTCTTGGGGATGCCACATTCTACCTCTGCGATTCTCCATGCTTCCGTACTGGACTGGTGAACAGGCAAAATCACTTGCTGGGGACTACAATGCCATTCCCAGTGTCTCACGTCTCTTCACCTGGTGCGACCCGCTTCTCCATCAATGCCCTCGATTCTGCTCCAAGGTCTCCCGACTTCATATCAAGAATTTTCAGATGTGATGCCTGGCACGACACCTCCTATAGGTAGAGTTTACCCTTTGTTCGTACCCGAAGCCCAAACCTTGTCAGCCTATATTAACGAAAACTCATCTTCTCCTGTTGATGCCGGGTTTTAATTTGGAGAAAAGAAGGATGTATCTGTTTCCCGTTGCATCAATTATCAGGGTTTAAATTAGATGACCACCAAAAACAGGAATCCGTTATCCCTGATCACTAAGCTCTTTGATTGACTATGTGGAGCCAGGATCTTCACCAAGCTTAACTTGCTAGAAGCTTATATTTTGATTTGTATTCATGAAGGCGACAAATTTTCAACACCTGTGATGCACATTTCAAGTATCTTGTGATGCCTTTTGGTCTCTGCAATGCTCAAGCCATCTTCAAGGACTTTGTCAATGAAGTCTTCTGAGACTTCTCATCTGTTTGTGTGATAGTAAACCTTGACGATATCTTGATCTTTTCTCTTTATCTTAAGTCTCATCGTGACCATGTGCATTCTTTATAAATGTGTCCTGTTCTATGCCGAAAGTAGTCTAAGCCAAGCCACTTTGAAACTGGTATATTATTATTATTATTTATTTTAGAGTGCCATTAATTCCAGGGCGCTGTACATTTAAGGGGAATTACATACATAACAAATGTTGAACAAATACAATGGTGGCAAAAATGACTAGTAACTGAAACAGAGAGGAAAGAGGACCCTGCCCGCGAGGGCTTACAATCTACAAGGAAGAAGGGAGAGACAGAAGGTGTGGGGCAGACATGTTTGCAGGCCGGTGTAGTGGTGGTGGGGTTAGTGTGGGTTGTAGGCTATCCTGAAGAGATGGGTTTTCAGGTTGCTTTTGAAACTGGTGAAAGTTGGGGAGAGTCTGATGTTTTGGGTTAATGGGGTTCCAGAGTGTGGGTGAAGCACGGGAGAAGTCTTGGAGACGGTTATGTGAGGAGCTGATGAGAGGGGAGCAGAGGAGAAGGTCCTGTGAGGAGCGGAGATTGCGTGAGGGGAGGTATCTGGAAATTAGGGCAGAGATGTATGGAGGGGAGAGGTTATTGAGAGCCTTGTAGGTCAGGGTTAGTAATTTGAACTGAATTTGTTGGGCAATGGGCAGCCAGTGAAGGGATTGGCAGAGGGGAGAGGCAGAGGAGTAGCGAGGAGAGAGGTGAATCAGACGGGCAGCAGAGTTGAGGATGGATTGGGGAGCGAGGGTGCTATCTGGGAGGCCAAAGATAAGGATGTTGCAGTAGTCTAGGCGGGAGATGACGAGGGCGTGGACTAGCGTTTTAGTAGTGTCAGAGTTGAGGAATGGGCGGATGCGTGAAATATTTTTTAGATGGAGGCGGCAGGCAGAGGTGAGGGCTTGGATGTGCGGTTTGAAGGATAAAGAAGAGTCAAAGGTTATCCCAAGGCAGCGGACTTGTGGAGCAGGTGAGAGGGTGTGGCCATTAACAGTGATAGAGAGATCAGTGGAGGGAGAGAGAGGGACGGTGGAAAGATGATGAATTCTGTTTTATCTACATTTAGTCTTAAGCGACGGGAGGAGAAGAAGGAGGAAATGGATGATAGGCATTTTGGGATCCGGGAGAGAAGAGAGTTAATATCAGGACCAGAGATATAAAGCTGGGTGTCGTCTGCGTACAGGTGGTAGTCAAAGCCATGTGAGGCTATGAGCTGACCCAGACCAAGAGTGTATATAGAGAAGAGGAGTGGGCCCAGGACAGACCCCTGAGGGACACCAACAGAGAGCGGGTGGGAGGAGGAGGTGGTCTTAGGAAAAAATTGCTACACAGTTGTTTGCAAGAATTAGCAATAGGAAGTCCATGTATGAATTAATACTCAGACAATATGACTGTTGCATGTCTAAATAGAATAAGTTACAATACCAGAATTAATTCCAAACATTGAACACCCTCAACGGTCTTCAACATAAATTAGGATGTGGTTGCACAATGTAGGCGATGGGTAGCCGGGTCAGCTCCAGATGTATTTTAGTCATCAGAGCCTGAGATGATGCCCTCTACACCCCTTTCTTAGCTTTAAAATAGGAAAGCATTGCCATCACCCACTAACCCCAAGCCCACTGAGCCCTGGCATTTTAACAGGTTCCAGTGGTGGAAGCTACCAGCATCTAGTTACAGGTCTAAACCTGGCATGTAGTTTTAGGTCTCTATATGTTGTATTTAGGCTGAAGTAGGATACAAATCTTTGGGTCTGGTTTGTTCAGTTTGAGAATGTGCACTAAATAAATACAAATGCTACAGAAAGTTGACAGGTATGATGAGCACCATTGTGGCCGTATATAAAGACAGTTTCTATGGAAACAGCTTATAACAAGTGCAGTCCCATAAGCCAGAATGCATGATGTCCTTGGAATATCTAACTGGAATGTTTTGCTTAGATTTCAAGTTATGTGTTTCATGAGAATTATTTTCATAGCGTCAAATTTTGTCATGCGAAACCGTTCAACTAAAATATTCCAGACACCCGGCTAAAAGCCCTTTATTAAACGGAGTATGAAATTTCAAAATTCTTTTGTCAGGGCACCAGCAAAAATACAAACGAACTTAGATCCACAGATTATCTTGTATTCTGAAATAACAGTAATTCCGAAACATTCGTGGCTTCAAGCCATTTCCTGAAGGTCTGTGGTCTGCATATTTGCAGATATATGTGGACCTTTGGGCAACAGAGTCATAGGGCCACATGTATGAAAACTGTCTAGGTCTAAAACTTACTTTGTTGCCCATAGCAACCAATCAGATTTCATACCAACCAATCAGAGCGCCCCTCTCATTTTTTCAGAGCACTGTATGAAACGAAAGGGGCGCTCTGATTGATTGCTATAGGCAACAAAGTGAGTTTTAGACCTACACAGTTTTAACACATGTGGCCCCAGTGCACGTTATAATCTACCCACTTCTAGCCTTAAACATATATGTTTAATTAGATTACCAAGTCCTCCCAACCCGATTATGTCCTGATTGACCCAGCAGTGTCTTGTACTAACACAAAAACTGGCCTAAGGAAACAAAATCTAAAACCCGACTACAGAGTTACTTAGAGCTTCTATAAAAAATTCAGAATTCATATGATGGAAACAAGTCTTAAAGGGATTTTCCAAGTTCTTAAAAATACATAATATTTCCTAAATATGACTAAATGCTCACTAGATAATGCTCCCATTGTCTAGAGGTGGGTATCATTTTATTGTGCACCTTTCTCATCTGCGCAGCACATTTGTTTTTATGCAGCCAGGGTTTACAGTGGACCGGATTGCCAATGTAAAGGTTTGAAGTTCTCATGTTTCCTCTCCTTTCTCCTACATAAATTGTGCCTCCATACAGCTGCCTACCTTCTAATATAAAGTAGTGCAGTATTTAATCCTTGCTTTGACAGACATTACCATGGGATACCTCTCTGTACAATCTGCTTTCTTCCTCACAGGATGTGATACTTACCACCTCCAGAAATGGAGGAAAAATGGAGATCCGTGGGATACATAGGGAAGAGAACAGAATGTGTGGATCTGTAGGGAAGAGAACAAAATGTTTGACAATACATATTTCAGAGAGTAAGGGAAATTCAGAATGTGGGATTTCTTTCAAACAGGTGAGCTATCTCTCTGTGCCACCTAGTGGGGAAACAGTAGCACTCCTGTAAATGCATGTCCAAACCATAAAATAGATTTGAAACCTGACTAGGGGCTGTGGGCCTTACCAGAATATCCCCCAAATGAAACCCCCTCTATAAACACCTGTTGTTTGGCTGAGAAGCCCTTGACATAAATCTGCTCTTCTTGTGGAGACTGCCAATTGATGTAACAATTTTGCAATATTTTGCATATTAGCTCTCTACCAGATCATTTTCAAACTTGTTTTTTTTTCTGACAAGGGAGAATTGCCTGGCCTACATGACTCTGTACTCAGCCACTCATTGCCTCCCACCCAGTCAACCAGTATCGCTCTGCTCTGCACTAATGAGGGGCAAAACCCCGAAACAGCTGTCTGCAGATTGGGTGATGCTGGCTTGGCTAATATCTCTTTTGCTTTCTAAAGACTCAGTGGGTCAAAAGCAAATTGAGGATTTTTTACATCTAATAGAGGGTGCTTGAGCTTCTCAACTCTTTTCCCATAATGCCTTGTGATCTGTACTCAGCTTTCAGTCTTCAAAAGAGAAAACAGTACCTCCCTCAAAAGGTGCATGGCCCAGTGACTGCATGCGAGACTGCATGAGGCTCTGTTAACCAGAACTAGAACAAGTTATTTTGGTGCCCGAGGCAAATAAGGCACATAGCTCCCCCTCCAAAGGAATATTCAGCCCACTCCATTCCATCTTGCACCCTCTTCCTGCCTGGGATGAAATGACACTCTAGTAGGCCGTCTATCTGCACCTACCCTACTTTTAGCAACTTGTTTTTCTTTACATTGGAATTGTATTTTGGGATTATTTCTGACATATGCCTCCAATATATGTCTGTATAGGTATATATTGGCTAATGCATTCTATTACAGTAAAAATGTATAGTCTTTTGGCATAGGCTGGGTACATGAGGGCCTATGGACACATCCATTATGTATTCTGGAAGCCTACCCTGTGCACTCACCAAGCATATGCAAAAAATGAGATGAGAACCGAGCCTTAGGCTAGGTTCACATCTGCATCAGAAGTTCTGTTCAGAGCCTCTGGCACAGAGGTGGCACCTGATCTGGTAAATGACAGACACCAACAGTGCGAACACGGCCAAACCAGGCACATTGTCATTTTCTTTAGTACACACAGGTTTAAATGCTATTATGCTTTTTGAGTTTAGTAATTCTACATTTTTTTTTCCCTTTTTTCTGTGATATGTAAGACTTAATGTTTATGCAATTTTTGCCATAGTTTTTTTGTATATTATATAAGGAAAAATGGTTTAAAAAATGTTAAAGTCTGTTTTTTACTTTTATTTAACAGTGGCGCTAAATTAAGTTTTGTAATTGTGTCACTTTTCTGTCATGGACATTTATATATAAGTGGTATAAAGTTTGCACTGCTAGCGGATTTTTTTTAATGTTTTTTTTTTATTTCTTGTGTATTTATTTATCTTTTTTTTTAACATATTGTACACCCCATAAGTCAGAAAAAGACCCCTTGATAGGGGGAGGAGGGCTTTTTTTTTTTCTTTTTGCTTATTTTCCCTGTAACTGGGGCTAATGCACTAGCCCCAATTACAGGGGAAAATCCTACACCCAGCACTAACTGAAGAGCTGATCTGGGTGCGCTAAAATGCAGCAGCATGTGCAACTATTTATTGTATGCTGGTAAAAAGGAAGCGGAAAGTCTTGCTGCTAATCTGTATATATAGAGAGTGCTGTATACACAATGACCGAGAAGACAGGGAAAGTAATAAACCGTTCCTGCATTCTCAGTGGAGAGCCCGGCTGCCACTGACAGCCGGCTCTCCCCTCCTGCAGCTGCACATTTTTAAAACAGCCATGCAAAGTTATATGGCGACCGCCCTGATATGTAAAGACAATGGGAGGTCGACCCGTAATTTGTGACAGAATTTCCCCCGATGCGTCCGAACTGATGTGCACCTAACTTTACAGAAGCATTTCAGAAACAGTACATTACCAAGTGATAAATTATATTCCATTGAAACAATCTGCACACTATTTGTAAAAATCTGAAAACCCTTTTAACAGTTGCATCCTAAAGTTCTTGCTCCTTAACATTTGCCTTGCATTTTGCTTTGTGCTTGTCTTGTATTTACATCTAACACCAGTCAATAATTTTGACAGACATTTTCATATTAATGCAATGAATAATTTTATAATTCTTCACGTATTTCACATACAGTGGGTATCCTATGGGGAGGAGAAATGAAGCGATGGCCAGGTGGATCCGAGTCCTCGTCGCGCACCTGCAACAGATGGTGAATAATTGGTATTCTGGTGAGAGTGAACATCGGAAAAGAGCATTCACTTTTATCAATGATCTTCAATGCTTGAAATAGCATATTTCATAAACCCCGGGTAAACTTTCATGCCTCATCACACTTCATTTTAGAATTAGTTTAAATACCTTTCCACTGCCATAATGCTCCTCTGAAAAATCCTCCCGATTTCAAAAAAGGAATGTCTTGTTTTCTGAACATTTATCATTAATTTTAAAGATTTGCGTGAATAGTCTACAAGATTTGTTTCATCTTCACACATATATGTGATACGTCTGGCATATGGCTCTATCTAGAGGTGAAGCTATGCATCCACAAGCCTTGGTCAAAGAAAAAAACTCTAAAGGCATCACACATGTATTGGATAACAATAAAAATTATTGTACCTTGACCAAAAGGATTTCAAGGTATTACTAGTGTTGCTGGAATAGGTTCATCACTGGTTTGATCAAATTTGTGAAGAAATTCAGGTTCAGGACACCTAAACTTGTTTTTTTCTTCTTTAAACCTAACCATAAAGGGGCTGTCTCACTACAAGGATTGCTGCTTTTTATGTTAAAGATCTTGCAAAAACAAGTCACTTTGCAATATATGTCCATTAACTGTGTCCTACCTATTCTGAGATATCCCCTTTGTATGGACTGCATCAGCTCCTCAGGTCGCTATAGGTACAGACCTGTTTGCTCTATCCTGATAGGCTGCCAGCACTGGTTGCTATAGCTACAGACCTGTTCAATCTCTCATGATAGGCTGCCAGCACTGGTTGCTATAGCTACAGACCTCGCTTCTACTGCAGCCTAGTGGAAGCCAGTAAACACGCCCGTGAATTCAAAATGAAACCAAGAAAACAGGATGGATCAAGGTAGTGAGACAACCACTTTAAGTGTTTTAGGAGTTAACTTACTATTCCATGGTGCTAACACGGTGGCGTTGCTTACAATTTTCATAACATAAATTGCATATTTGGTGTTTTTTTTAGTTCCACCCCTCAAAGAATTTTTGGGGACTTTCAGGTAAGTGGGATGTATAGTGATTTAAATAATATCACTATAAAATTACAACTTGTACTGCAAAAAACAAGCCCTCGTACAGACTTGACAAAAAATGTTTAAAAAGTTCTGGCTCTTAAAAAGTGGAGATTAAAAAAAATTAAAATGCAAAAATAGCCGAATCATTAAGGGTTAAAGGGGTGTTTTCACCATGCTGTGTCACAGAGCCTGCTCTTCACAACCAGCTTCAGGCTCCCGCTTCCTGTTCAGGCTCTGGACAGTTCTACAGCAGTGACTAACATTCCAGCTCTGCTATTCCTAGCTGAGCCTATTAGGAGGACACTGATGATGGAGGGGTCCTAAACAACAGAGCAGAAAGTAAAAAAGATCTATAAAGGGTTAAAAATTTGTCAGTAAGAAGCACAAACAAGCTCATGTGCTTGCTGATAAGACACCGCAGAGAGTGACATCACCATTTCAACCCCAGGTAGAGCAAAGAGAGGTGGTCGGTAACCTAGGAAACTTTTTGTAAACTTTTACACTTTTTGTAGGAGATGATAACTACTCTGAGATGAAGAAAAATCAGTATTTGGTAATAATCTCTTTTTACCTTTGTCTACATGTTTTAAGCATATCAATGTGTTGAGCAAACCCTTTAAGGACCATTTTCCTAAGGACTATAATTGCCCAAATGACCATTCATGCTAATATTTGTTCCCCATCATTGCCTGGTGCAAACTTGCCTAGAAATTGAACAATAAACCACTTGTTTGTCATTGATTGCATCTTTTATGCACAGAAAAAAGTCATTATATGTTGGCAGCACATCCTCTTTTGTAAATTGGGGGTCTGCTGCTGACAATAATACAAAGAGATTTTTTAAAACAATCACATTAATGAAAACGTGAAGATCAAAGCAAATGCTTGTGAATTGACTTTCTATATCATCTATCAGCACTCTGCCTGTGTAACAAACACTTTATAGGCCTTCTACATAGACATTTACATTTCTGCCCATAATGAGTGCAGATCAACAACATTACAGGTTGATCGACACTTATGTTTTCACATAAAAGATGCAGACAATGAAAAGACAAGCATTTCACCATGTATCACTTGTTGGGTATGAGGTAGGGAAGGATGTCGCACACCCTAGACTTGGAGAGTATTACTGGGGTGCTTGTGGAAGGATAACCAATCTGTATTACATACTGTATTACATACTTAAAGGGGTTTTATCATTTCAGCATTTGGCAGCCGTTTATGCTGGTTGCTAAGAAGAGCTTGTGAAATGGAGGGGCGTGTTTCTCCTTCCAGCAGGGCGTATTTTCTCTCTCTGCAGACACATCCTACACTGTGCACATGAGGATTCGTTCTGTGTGAGCTGGTGGAAGGGAGAGGTTCTCAGCTGTCTTTGAAAGTGAAAAGCTAAAATTAGAATGGGCATTTGGCATTCAGAACTCTCGGAAAGATGGGTGATTTTTTTTCTCTGTCTCTTACACACAGTAATATATCCTGCAGATTATAACACCTCTGACCTCTACAGATCTGCAGAACAAAACTACACGCTTTATCTGTTTGTGTTTACATGGGACTGCACATGATCTCTCTCTCTCTGCTGTACCACTTCTGATTGCTGTCAGTGAATCCCCCCGCATATCTCTTTCTCTGTCCACACTTCCCCCTGCGCGTTCCTGTCCACGACCTGTTCCCTGCATCTCCATCAGACGCATGTTCCCGATCACGACTGGGGTAACCCGACCTGGGCTCAAACTTCGTAACTAAGTACTATTGAAACAGCCAGTTCTCTTAAACCATAGCATTTTGCTTATGGTAACCAAGGACGGACATGTTTAAATATTTGGTCCCCTCATTTTAAACTATGATCTTTGTAGCGAGAAAACCCCTTTAAGATATATCCACAGCACACCACAGATTTTATGCAAAAATAGTGGATTTATTTACAGATAGACAGGACTCCAATATTAATTGGTGCAAATATGAAGATAATGAAGCAAAACCAGACCAATTTGAACGTTTTTGGCCAGTTGACCTTCATCAGAAACGTCTGGAATTAAAAAACATAGTATGAGCAATACATCCAAACTACCAAAATATGGGAGACTACTGCCAAAAGAACAATAGAAGGCCTACGGACATGTAAAGATAAAAATAGAACATTTGTTGGCCATGGTCACAGTGAGCGATTATCAGTAACAAGTGATTGTATGAGCAATCGTGGAGGTGAACATCACCCCGTTAGACATTGCCTTGACCAGCAGTGGGCATAAGCAGAGAAGGGTCCCCATGAAGGAGATCTGTCAATAGCAAGGACATCACCTCTCCTTTGCTCCTCAAATCCTATACCAGTGTGCCAATTTTGCTGGTATATCACATGAAAATCAATAACACATTCCCAGAGATCTAGTAAATCTAGTAAAGAGTAGAGGTTACATTTTTATGGGCCCCTAGGTTTACAGGGCCCCTGTGAAATTGTCTGAGGTTAGGTATATGATTGATTAATTACAGACAATGCCAAGTCCCACTTTTGTCAAGCTTTGGAACCCAAATCATTGGAAACTCTTGTTGCCACGTGCTGTAGTTGGCTTTCTTCAGAAGTCCAACAGAGTTTAAAGGCAGCAGCAGTGCATATGTTCGACTGAAGCACCATTTAAACAGGCAAACCCGGGACCCTTGTTCTCATGATCAGTGGGGATCCCAATGTTTCAGCCCCCGATAATCAGACACTTTTGACTATTACTGTGGATAGGTGATAAGTTATCATTATGGGAAAAACCCCTTTATGATGGCCTTTATGCCTCTCTTGAATGTACTGTAATTATATATACATATTACGTATACATATAATATTAGTGGAGATAGGTTGGTAAATCTGGGATTTATTCTGAAATCTTTATATTGATTCTGGAAGGAATTGTTTCCCTAAAATGAGGAAAATTGTTTTTTTTTTTTTACCTTTCTTTAGATCAACATTGTACAATACCAGGCTTAGGTGGATGGACGTGTCTTTTTTTCAACCCCCCAACACTATGTTATCATTACAGTTTTCTCATTGCTGGCTGAACCCTCACCAAAGGCTGACACTTTCTGTCACTTTTCAGCCTATGGAGTGTACACTAGCGGTAGCAATCTCATTAATTATGTATAAAAAAACACAGAAAAAAGAGAAAAATTCACTCCACGGGGTATGTAAACTAGTAATCATTGCCAAAAAATATGCAAACCCACCATCTAAACTATAACGTTTATTTAAATATATTGAAAAAATGTTTGTATGTTAAAGCGTTTTTAACCTGCTACAATAGATTTCAGATTAATAAGGCCTGTACAGACACGATAGCGAATTAGACTATCCGACAATTAGCCTGTAAACTGCATAAAAATATACATACTGGCCAACTAATCCTCTTCACTAATTGGCCCCTGTGCAGGAGGGGCGTTCAATGCGAAAAGGGCGGCCTCTCCTCTTGGTGGCTTGCCCCTTTATGTTCCTACCGTGTCCCTATTTGGCTGTAGAAGCCTTATAGATAACTAGCAATATTGGCCTAGATAATATTAAATAGACCACTGGATATAAATACCCTACATGGGTTTGTACAATACAAATCCTTGTATACACCTTAATCAAAACATACAACCTGATCCCGTGTATAACTTCTTCTGTTTCAAGCCCGACCCGTTTCCCCTTCACTTATGTAAAAGAGGGTTCATGAGGGGACAGACATGAAGACCACCGATGCTGGATAGAGATTCTGCAGAGAAATGCTCACTGATACTAAATATTGATGGATCATCTCTGCAGTAAAAGGAAACCCATAAACCCCTAAATTATAAAGCTAAAGCAGATAACATGGGATCCAACGCTGACAATTGGTGATGGTGATTGCTCCTCTTCCCTCTCCTTGCACAGCAATCTCTGCACATATCACAGTTTCCTGACCATTTTCGTCTTTACAGGTATCTGTTATAAAGGAAGTAATGGAAAATGACTGATATTCCTACAAAGTAAATGTAATAAAAAAAAAGTGCAATTATAAAACAAAAAGAAATTAGAAAACAAAAATGTTGGGAGAAAGAATGTGGTTAACCGAAAAGTATGGTCCTAAAATAGTAAATACTCTTAAAAAGGTAGAATACCCTATACTGATGAAGAAGAATGTATTGACCATTGATCCTCAGCTTGGAAGTTATACAATGGCTCTATTATCATCACTGATCGTTACTTGCATTTGGATTCCCGGGGTTAACTCTTCTCTTGACATTCAATTGAAATATCCTGTTATATTCGCAACGCAAGCTTAATTATTCCAGAGCCTTCACCTTTCACCCTATACAAGCGAATTCCCATGTGAGATAATGAAAACGAATCCAGCTCCTCAACCACAGAGTGTTCCATTACAAAGTCTATAGGTCAAGCTTCCTCATACATCCAACCAGACCTCGATAGGAAGGAACAAATAATTATACAACAACACCAAAGTAAACAAGGATGGATACAACCCGGCATCCTCCCCTCCTCTAGAACAGGTCAAGGCAAATGTTTTTCTTTGTCAACAGTAAATGATTTTTCAGCTTTGAGAGTTAACTGTTGGAAAAATGCAGTAAAGAAGGTAAAAAAAAAAAAAAAAAATTATGTTTCTGCATTTTCTATACAAAGTATTGCTAATACTCTCAGACAGCACAGTGTGTCCTATTCACAAGAAACTCAAGAGTCGCTTCCAGCGTTGACATTTACACAATACAGCCTTAACACATGCATATTCCTTTATTTGTTAGCATCAAGAAAAAAAACACACCACATCACGAAAACACAACCTCTTCAATAAGGAATTTTGAATCGTGCCGGTTACAAATTTCTGGTTTTGCATTCGCCTAACAAACATGTTTTTAAAAAGGGCAGCGGGTCTTATTTAAAATAGTCACATGCAAAGCATCGCTCCAGGAAAGCAAAGATCTCTATGCAAAGCACACAGGACCACAGGGAGGGCATAAAAGACAAATGCCCCGAGGCAATCAACACCTAGAATCTCCAGAACTTATTCAGTTGGTTCAATAAAATAGCGCACAGCTCACCCAGAAATGTGCACAGATCCACGGCAACCCCTCTGTAATAATCCTCCTAACAATCCATGATACATAGAAAGCATGACCAGAGCAAGAACATATTCAGCAGGAATGGTCATTGAGGCAAACGGATACCTATGTTCACACGTTTCTGATCCCACTGGGTCCTCAATCATAACATAGCTTTGCAAAGGTGAACGGCCAATGACATTTGGTATTCATTTGTCTGGATGACCATTCCTGTTGGATATACTATGAAGATTGTTTTAACAAGTTTGAAATGAAGCTGATTTTGGTGAATTCTTGCACTGGTCATACTTTCTTTATATGTCTAAGACTTGGTCTTCTCCTCTCTGCTAATCCCAGATATTCCAATCAGACATTCTACCTGACAAAATGGTAGAAACCTCAATGTAACCCAAATTGAGCAGGACATAATAAAAACCTTTGTAACTCATAAATGGTTGGAATATAGGGAGGACATAAAAGGCAATTGCCCAGGAACCTCCAACACTTAGATTGGCATGTATGAACAGGGCTGTGACAGAAGTCTAGAGTCTTTTCAGCCCGATATCTAGTGAAGCCCCGTTCGCTGTAGTTTTAAACCTGCCGCACGCCAATATCAGGCACAAGAACCATACGATGCTATAGAGTTATAGCTTCAGTAGGGCAATTCCAGGTGCATTACTGTTGGAACAGGTAGAGCACTTTCAAAGTGGTTTACCTAAGTCAGAAGTGCCGTCTTAGCGCTAGAATGCACCTGACTTATGACCCACAGTAGACCCACAGGTTCATAAATCAGGCGCATTCTATACTGTTATAATGCGCACCAAAATTGTCATCTAAACGCCAAAAATACATGTCACTCTTGGTATCTCTATCTCCAGTACTTTTTCCTCTCTGGTGCTCCCAAATACTCCCATCAGACAGACTCCTACTGCTCTGTTCTTACTGCTTAAATGAAGGACATCAATGTAACCCAAATGGATCAGAACCAAATACATATCTATGCAAAGCATACAGGACTGGGCTAAACGGAGGACATAAAGGGCCCTCTCTCTGGTGTTGTAGAATGTGTTGGGTGAAATGTCTATTTCATCCAACATATGGCACCTGTGTCTTGACACATCCTGTTTGTTTTAAGGGTTAAATACACATGCTTGGTACAAAGATGGCGCTGCCTCTCAGAACTACAAATTCCATTTTACAAACTACAAGGTGTAGGAGACAAGGAGACTGATAAGAGAAACAAATTGAGATAGTCTATGTATGCCACATGATATATACTAAATGCTTTGCTCACGACACATAAAAGATGCCTATATAACCTGCTGTCACTCAATAAAGGACAGGAAATGCTGGCAGACCTATAACTGTGTGGTGTGTGTTTTCCTGTGTTCTGCACGTCCACATCCTAGGATAGTTGGGAGACCCCACTAGGACATAGAGCCCCTTTGTAGTTCTGTCCTTTTCACTGGTACTCCCAAACAGACTCCCACTGCCCTGTTCTTGGTGGCAAAATGGTAGAAACCTCAATGCACCTTAATTGACCGCATTAAATGGAATTTTGTTTGGCTGTGTCATAAAACGTATTGGTCGCATAATCATGGCTTCCGTTATAAATGGGATGGAACTCAACCTAGGCAGGACATCTTCAGTCACCAGGAAATGGAGGTTAGTGCATAGAGATGCCAACGCTTCCATATTTTTGCCCAGAGGCCTCCACCAACCATGAATCGAGAGCAGGATATACCATTGCTACCATTGACTCTGTCACCTTAGAAAAACTTTTTTATTGTCAGGTTAATGTTTGAGCTAACATATTTCATGGCTAAGAATTATTGGGAGATTGTTATAGAGGCATATGAAGATGCTTTGCAATAAGAGGGCCCATAAATTAGTACAGGGACTCTCAGCTGTATAAAGCTGCCATATAGAATTTCAGTACTCCATACAGACAGCATCTGGGCCACCAGCAGAACTGAGGCAAGGTATTCTGGTGTCCTAGGCAAGCAAGGCATATAACGCCCCCCAATAAAAAAATTCATCCCACGCCATACCTTTCTTGCACCCTCTTTTCTACCTAGGATGAAGTGGCATCCTAGGTGGTCACCTACCCGCCGTCCTGGCCCTGGCCACCATCCAGTATCAGCTCCTATTTTGACTAGGAGAAATGCCCGATCTTTAAAGACACTAAAAGTACTAGTGTTGCTCTTTGGATTCAAAATCAAATTAGAACCAAATGGAGTAACTTCACAAAAAAATAACCCTACCCCCAACCCAAAGTTGAGGTTAGGGTAAAGGTTTTTTTTACTGGTTAACTCTTAGTCAGATGTCACTTCCTGATAGAGGTCACATTACAGTTTCTCTAATCTTACATGAGAGCTAACCCTTGCACACCAGTAAAAAAAAAAAAAAAAGTCCCCAAACCCAACTTTAAGTTGGGGTTAAACATACTAAAACAATTCAGGTCTAAAATGTCCTGAAGCTAATTTTTTTCACAAGTTCATTCGAAACGGTGTCGAACCAAACTGGGATGGCTTCAAGCAACACTAAGGGCATGTTCCCACGGCACTGGTTTGCGGCCAGTTTTTCAGAAGGTTTGCGGTTTTGCAGACTGTCTGAAAAACCGGCCGCACACGAGCACAATGGGGCTCTATGGAAAACCCGTGCAGCAGTCCACAATGCACGAGTTTTCCGGCCGCCCGATTAACATTGAACATGCACAATCTTCCGTCCGGTTTTTGGACAGAATATGTGCATATAAATGCGAAGGGGGAGGGCTCTTCATGTCATGTGTGCATGTGCATGTCAATGTGAAGGGCGGAGTAAACCGACCAGTATTTGTCCATTGCCGTGTACACGGACCCTTATCGGGACATCCATGACAGTAGGCAAGCATGATTAATATCCATTGCAAAGCCTATATCCTCCTGGAATGCATCTCTCTGGCTGTGAATGACTCATTTGAACACTCAGTCTTATGTACATGTTTATGGTTCTATGTCCCTTAATGAGTCCTAATTATGAGTCAGGCCCCTACAGAAAGCATTGCAGTATATCTAATAGAATATTATAAATTATTAATCTGCCCTGAAGCCGTTAACATCTTTTATTTAGAAAGAAGATGAAGAGGCTTGATCAAAGTCATACAGCTCTGATAACATGTCGACGTACCTCGGTGCCTTACCCGCTCGTTACAAACACTTCTTTCTTTGATTAACCTTTGCTGGCTTGTCAGGGAGGGGGGTGCCGCTTGTTGCACTACTTTCAGAGATCTCTGATTTTAGCAAAAGTGAAAGAGAAAAAAACAGTTGCCAAGATGTGACATTCACTGGCATGGTCCTCGAGGAATCGCAATCAAATAATAGTGGCTAAATATACTAGTGCCCCTTTCTAACCATGATCCCTGGGGGGGTAGGGCTGTACACTCAGTAGAGGTGTCTGTATTGTGTGCATTCACATGGACACCATACCCCACATCAATGTGGTCATTAATAGTATAAAATATATTCTTACACAAACTAGAATTGATAGATTTTGTAAAAATCAAAGGATTCTGCCCAAAAATTAAAATACTGATTCATAGGATGTATAGTACAGAGAAGCAAGAACCAATAATAATTATAGTGCCAGTCATAAGGTTTCAATTTCTTAATATATTAGTATTTTTAATTTGAACTCTGTCCAGCAGCCATAGGAGTGACCTTGCTTTGAGGTGCTCAATGAAGTCTGTCTGCCTCTCTCACAGCAGAAAATCACAGCAAACTTTGAAGAGCCGATCACCTGTGTTATTTATTGCTTCTCAAGCTAGACAAGCACCGGCAGCCCTACTATTAATATTTCTGGTTACGCTTTCCAGACAATATAGACAATATCAGTACCTGCCGTACCATATATCATTGTACGGCCTATAGTGCAAGCCTTGTGGTAATGCACACCTATGCTTTTCTGCCTACTTATTTGCTAAATGCCCCAAAACAGTTGTCTGTAGATGAACTAAACTGGTTTGGCTCAAATCCCTTTCACATTGCAAGGCTCCTGTGAGCTACATGTGAATTGAGGATAAACTACATCCAATATAGTGTGCTGTGGAGCTCCTTTTCCCATAAGCCTTTGCTTTTTGCATAACAGTCAGTGAGGTCTGAAAGGCAAGTAAATCCCCATACCTGCCAATTTATTGGTGGCTCTCCCCAAGGAGAGATTTTTTCCCCTTCTAAGCCACACTCGCCTCTCACCCAGCCAACCAGTAAGGCCTCGTTCACACAGCTTATTTCGCCGCGTATTTGCCGACGGATTGACGATCGTCAATTTGTCGGCAAATCAGTCAGAAATAAGTCACAGCCTATTTTTCTATGATTTCAATAGAAAATACTGCTCGTCGTTCACACGACGAGCGTAGTTTTCTGTGCCGGATTGCCCAGCCGCGGATTGACGACGCAATCCGACGGAAAAACAATGTGCATGTCAATTATTTACGGACGGATTCACCACCTACTTGATTGGAGATGTGAATCCGTCGGGAAATCAGTTACAAATTACGTGCCACACTTAGTGGCACTTAATTTGCAACAGATTTTCAACTGATTACGGAACGTATTTACAGCGGCAATCCAATGTAAATATGTTCTGAAATAAGCCGTGTGAACATAGCCTAAGGTCTACTCTGCACTGATGAGGGGCAAATACCCTGAAACGGCTGTCTGTAGTTGAACTTAACTGGTTTGGCTCAAATCGCTTTCACATTGCTAGGCTCCTGCGAGCTACATGTGAATTGAGGCTAACTACATCCAATAGAGTGCGCTGTGGAGCTCCTCAGCTCTTTTCCCATAAGCCTTTGCTTTATGCAAAACAATCAGTGAGGTCTGAAAGGCAAGTAAATCCTCACACTGAACAATTTATTGGTGGCTCTCCCAAAGGAGAGATTTTTTTTTCCCCCTTCTATTTACTTGCTATAAATTTAACTTTGAGTTATATTTTTGTAACAACATAAGGTGTTGTGTATTGTTTCAAAGTAGAATTTAATTTATTGCCATTTAAAACACCTGTTCTGGTTTTACACAACTAACCATTGTGAGCTAATGCACATATATACTTATGTATTCATTGTTGAAGAGAGGTTTTTTGTTATTTTATGATCTTTTTTTCTATTACTATTCGATATGTTTCTTCAGATCTGTATAGTGCCTACAGCCCATATTATAGAACCCTAGATACTTATTGTGCTGCAATATGGTGTCAGAGCATCTAATATATTGCATCTAATATGGATCGAGCAAAAAAAAAACTCTACCTATGAGGAGGCATAGTAGGATACAGTAGACCCTAAAGACTTCTATGGGTGTTGAATATTGTTGCTCAAATCTGTTTGGTTTGACGCTGGTTCAACTGAATTTGTGAAAAAATTCCTTAATCCAAATTTTTTTTCACTTTGGCCCCAACCCAAAACTTCCCTAATCCTGATCATAACTGTAAGACTAACCTAAATTGGGGTTACAGATTATGTTACTGGTTTTGAATGGCTTAAAGGGGTTGTTTCACTACAAAGGGAACACTAAATAAAGACGTTTTCCAAATACATTGCTTTGTTCATCTTTTTTCTTAAGGAGCTACAGGTGATTTTATCACCTTCTGACGGCTTTCTGGTTTCTCTAGTGACTGACCTGTGTACTCCTTCTCCCCTGCTGTTTGTTCTTTCTGATAGCAGGGAGTGATGTCATCACACAGGTTGGGGCCAGCAGTGTGAATGCTTGTGTGTTATCTGATCTTTCAGACAAAAGACTAATTACTCTACTGTTTACATTAGCTCAGCAGCTTCTCTGGACCTCAGAGAAGGTAATTTAGCTAATCTAGTCTAATAAACATAATAAACAGAGAAGTCTGAATACATGGAGCTCATATGCTAATTACAGACAGCTTGACCAGGAAGTGACAGAGCAAAGCAGCATTATTTCATTCATGCATCCTATGAAACTCTGACATGAGACAACCCCTTTAACCCTCCCATTTCTTGGCACTTCCGGTTTCACAGTGCTAACACTCCAACATGTCTTCTGATGTCACTTCCAACCCATCACATAGGTAATTCTGATGTGGTGCTAGACAGAAAGGATGTCGGTGCAACAGTGGGGTTGGACTGGGAGTGCTAAGGAACAGTTAACTTGACACTTTAAAAAATGTCTAATCCCAGTTTAGGGATATGGTCAATTTTTTCGCGTCAACTCTAATGGAAGCGCTTGGATTTAGGTCAAATTTAACTTCAACTCGAACCCCCAGCGCAACACTCGTGCCGAATTATGTCAACTTGGAGATTGCATGGAGCTGGAATACAGTCCTACACATGAGCCTTTAGTACATGAGCAACACTTTGCTGCCGATTTATTTTTATTTTTTTTCGTATTCAAAAACAATTTTATTGCGAAATCACAAAAAGAGTACAATAAGGCAAAATCAAAGAAACATCTGCTTTCAAACAAGAAGATTGCAAAGATATCAGAATAAACTGCAATGTCTTCCTCATGACGAGGAAAAGAGTACAAGCATGGATGACAGTAATGAACCTTTTCAAAAGATAGATCAATTAATAAACCCTTAGCTATGTTTCATGCAGTAAAGCTAAAGTACTACTTATATAGAGATTGCAAAAAAAAAAGAACCTTATTGCAAATCAGAGAGCTACAAAAATCTAAACAGAAAACAAGTGTGAAACCAATAAACATCCGGCATCCTGAGCACGGCCCGACGGGCCCCCCCCAACACCTGCCCTGGACATTCAGCCCAACTTATATGAGAGAGCGATCCAGAGATCCAGTCACCTATGCTCAATTAAAGTTGTTAAAAGCCGGCGAAGAAGTAAATGCTATCCAATCTCCCCATGTGATATAAAACCGCTCAGGGGTTAGAGAATGTTCCGCCCTGCTCTCCTCCATACGCTGCAGATGCAGAACCTCCTTAAACCAGTCTGCCACCGAAGGAGCTAGCGTAGACCTCCATTTTCTCGGGATCAGTGCTTTCGCTGTAGTCAGGAGAAAAATTATCAGATTTCCCTTAAGGGTACGTATACTCATAGGAAGCATGTATAACAGGAGAGCAGATGGATCATTTTGGAGCTGGATCCCCGTAACTAATCTAATCACCTCAATGACCTTCAGCCAGAAGGGACGCAATTCCTCACAATCCCACCAGATATGAGACATGTCTCCCGAAGAGTTACCACACCTCCAACAAACAGAGGGAACTGCTGGAAACATAGAATGTAAAAGCATGGGAACTCTATACCATTTAGTGAGTACCTTATAGTTGAGCTCCTGAATCCTACAAGAGGTCGAGGCTTTATGAGCTAAGATACAAGCCTTACGCCACTCCTCAACCGGGAAATTGTGCCCTAGCTCTCCCTTCCAACTAGCTTGGTAGCGCAGTTTTGTAGAGGACGCTGTTGCAATCACCAAGTTATATATTTGGGAGATTATGTGCCTCGGGGCCTGCTGAAGCGCGCATAGGGACTCAAAAGTCGTCAGCGGTCTAGTCACGTGCCTCTTGGTCTTATTGGTGTCAAAGTAATGTCGTAGTTGCATATATTGCAAACAGGCGTTAGGCGATCTATTTTGAGAGGGTATGCATTCCTCATAGGATTTAAAAGAGGAAGACGTGATATAATCTCAGAATGTCTTAAATCCACTATCATGATAAATCAAGCTGGGGATAGAGATTGTCAAAGTAGGATTACTCTGTATTGGGGTAAGAGGTCCGTTTGGTGTAAACAAATTATGTTGCCTACCATGCAATTTAAATTCCTCTGCGGTAATGCGCGCTTTAAGCGGCAATCGGGCAATTTTGCTATTAGGGCCACATGAACCAAGCCACAGTATAGACGAGACAGGGATACCCCCCATCGCTTCCTCCATCCGTATCCAACTCTTTGACTCCCTATAGTGAAACCAATCCACCACCCTCTTGGCAATAGCAGCCACATAATAGGTTTTCAAATCTGGCAAGGCCAAACCTCCCTGGTCTTTTGACAGAATTAGAATGTCTTTAGCGATTCTCGGGTGTTTGTGAGCCCATATGAATTCCCTAATGGTTTTATTGATTTCTTGAAAAAAGGAATTAGGGAGCCTTATCGGGATAGTTTGAAATAAATATAACAAGCGAGGGAGGACATTCATTTTTACAATATTGACCCTTCCCACCCACAAAAAATCTTTCCTGTCCCACTTGGCAAGGTCACCCTTTACAGCCCGTGCAAGGGCGTGAAAATTTAGATCTTTGCTGTCGATTTTATAAAGGTTTTAAAAACAAAATATCAGAATTGCTGGATATTAAAATGCAGATAAGAGCTGTAGAACCACTAGAAATTTCACCACCTACTCATTCTTTATCAAATCTCTTGTCACATCACGCATTTCATCTCTCACATCACATTACATGGATTCCTTCCATCCTCTGCGATTCTTGTCCTTCAAAAAATCAGCCCGCATCCAGAATCATTCTTCTCCGTGACAGCAACGAGCGTCGTCTGGCAGAATCTCTTTTGTTGAGTGTGATTAAAGCACACGTACAGCCCACTACGAGACGGATACACACGATCACATCTAAACACTGCTCGTCCGTAAAGCACGTATGACAATGTTATGATTACTACAAACTGATGAAACCACGAAAATGATCAAGCTGTAATTTCATATATTAGTATAGAATATAGGCATTCAAGAAGGTAATCAGCGCATTCAATGGTTTTTATTAGATCACAAAGGACAGACTGCTCTAAATCCAGTTATAGCGCCATCCTTGTTTATGGTTGTGTAAGGTATTGCAATATTTTTCCATTAAAATGCATGTAGTATAATGTTGTGCCGTGTTAGCCATAGAAAGTAGTAGAAGAGTGAAGAAATCAGGCGATACCTTTTAGAGGCTAACTGAATATATTTGATGGTGAGCTTTCGAGAGTACTAGCTCTCTTCTTCAGACATGGTGTTATACAAGAACTGAAAATTTACAGACTTTTTATACACAACAGACATGGATCTTCAAAGGAACTTAGAATCCTTAAAAAAAACAAAATGCAATATAAGTAGAGCAGTTATTTACAACAGGTCAAGAAATCAACAATCTGGAAACTTGTGAGGCATGACAGAAGGGATCTGTAATTATTTCTCTTATCTGCTATCAGGGGTGATTTGTTGCCCTCACAGTTCATAGATAGTGTGACATGAAGCTGCTATGAATATTCAGTCTATTTTGCAGAGTTTTAAATTTTTGCATTAACTTATATTCCCATTCCTTCCTCTCCCTCTGTGTCTTAAAAGGTCCCATTAAGATCATAACCTTCAAATCTTCGATGGAGTGATTTTCTCCAGAGAAATGTGCGGCCACTGGGAGATCAGTTCTGCTGTTGTTAATGGTGAATCTTTGTGAATTCATGCACTGGCTGAGTCTCTGAGTCATTCAAATGCATAACATATTTTAGTTATGAGAGTTATGCTTTGGATTCGAATCAAAGTCAAATTAAACTCATATCTCAGCAATTCCATTCAAATTAGCAAGAATTGAATTTTAGTAAAAACCATCAAAAAGGACCCTTATTCTAACCCTATAGAATATATGTGCAACATCTGAGAAACAGTTGGGGAACCCCAGGGTTAGGGTTATGATTAGTTCAACTCTAACCCTAACTCCAAACCTAATCTTTCCAATACATACATACCCACACAATTGTATAGAAAATAACAACTTTTATTCTCAAATTTTATGACAATTCCACATGAGCGACCAATCCACATAAACGTTTTCCGTCCAAACAAGACCTTCATCAGCACCGCGGCGCATCTCTCTTCATGCATCTCTGAGCTACGGCCAGCGTTTCTTGCTCTTAAAAAGTACTAGCGCCGGTTTGATTGTTACAATATAAGGAAAGCGAGATTCTTGCACAATGGGTAAAAGATTTCTTCCCCTTGGCTAAATCCGACCAAATAGGCTGCACAGGACTGTACTTATTGTACGAAAGGATTATAGTTTTATTTCCATACAGAGGAAGACGCGTTTCGTGTCTAACACCAGACACTTCATCAGTTCCAGTGTCTGGTGTTAGACACGAAACACGTCTTCCTCTGTATGCAAATAAAACTTTAATTTTTTAGTACAATAAGTACAGTCCTGCGGAGCCTATTTAGGTCGGATTTAGCCAAGGGGAAGAAATCTTTGACCCATTGTGCAAGAATCTCATTCCACAGCTCCCCTCTACTTCTAGGAGGAGAAGGACCTTCAACCAACACCCTGCAGCTGACATTGGTTTACCACAGTTCCACAAAAATTGTTGTATTGAGCCTCAAAGTATTGTGCCTGGATTTTGCACAACAGAAGGAGGTGAGTAGTATATACCTACAAATATACACTATTCTAACTTTATCTACAGTATTATACTAGGGAGCGCTGTCTCATTTTTCTCTTTCTTTTTGCCTGTAACATAAGGAAAGCGACTCGTCTGATGAAGGTCTGGTTTGGACCGAAAACGTTTATGTGGATTTGATTGGTCGCTCATGTGGAATCATCATAAAATTTGAGAATAAAAGTTGTTATTTTCTATGTAATTGTGTGGGCATGTATGTATTGGAAGTGTTATGTTCTTTATACCCAGCACTTGTAATCAAAAACTGTAAGTGTTCCGAGCAACTTAAATTGATCCAAACCTAATCTTAACATTAAGGTAAAGGTTAGATTTTTCCTTAGATTAACTTTAACGCTAACCCTGGAGTTCCCCAGAAGTTGCCCACATGTTCCCCAGATGTTGTACAGATTTTCCCCAAATGTTGCCAAGATGTGTCCCTGATGGTCCATGGAAGCATCCCAAATGTTTTCTGTTAGGGGCCGCATTGCATGAGTGGGGCTTTTTGAGAGGATAGTCAGGGGAATAAGGATTTGGGTTCATGTCCACAGGAAAGGTTGATTTGATTGGTGTAGGACAGGTGATGTGACGAAGGATACTTAACGTTTGTCCTTTTGGAGGGCGGACCTCTTGCCTGCAGAATGCCTTGTGAGCACTTTTTCCCATTCTTACTCCCCTATTTTGTTTTGTTTTTTCATGGATGTTTGGATCGATGGCCACTTCTATAGAGATTTTCTTCATGGCACAGCTGGCCGTATTCCGTTGATAGGACACCCATATGGAGTGTCTCACGCCCCACAGGACAGTTCTGACAGTTTGGGTTAATACCCTGTTCTAAACACTAAATAAAGCTGTGGCCAATCCCACCCATTAACCCCTTAAGGACCAGGCGTTTTTTTTTGGGTGACACGTTAGTTTTTCCCTCCTCGCCTTCTGAAAGCCATAACTTTTTTATTTTTCCACCTACATAGACACTTGAGGGCTTTTATTTTGCGGGACAAGATGTACTTTCTAATGGTGTTATTCACTATACTATAAAATATACTGGGAAACCGCAAAAAAATTCCAAGTGGGACAAATTGTGAAAAAAAATGTATTTTCGCCATGTTTGCGGGGATTTTGCTTTAACGGCGTTCAATCTTCGGTAAATATAATGTGTTATCTGTATTCTACAGGTTGTTACGCATCCGGCAATACCAAAAATGTAGGGTTTCCGTTATGTTTTGGTACTGTAAAAAAATTCCAAACATTTTCTATTTTTGAAATTTGCGCCACGGCGCCATTTTGTGTGACCAATAACTTTTTTTTACTAACACCTACGGCGTCAGTGAGAGAGCATTTTATGCGGGCTGAAGTGTACTTTTTATCGCTAGCAGTTTGGAATGCATGCGACTTTTTTGATCATTTTTATTCCATTTTTTGAGTGACGTAAAATGACCAAAAAATGAAATTTTGGCATTTGGAATTTTTTTTCTTCTACGGTGTTCAGCGTACGGGATAAATGATGTTATATTTTTATAGATCGGACTTTTTCGGACGCGGCGATACCAAATATGTGTAACTTTTTTATTATTTTAATGATTTTATTTGTAAAATGGGGAAATTTGAACTTTTAATACTTTTTTTGTACTTTAAAACTTTATTTTTATTTATTTTTTTACGTAACATTGAGGCCACCTATGGTACTTGACCACTAGGTGGCGCGATTGTTAATACAACCTAATGCATTGCATAGGCAATGCATTAGGGTGTACAAAGATGGCGGTTTCCCCACTTCCTGTCTGCGGACGGAAGTGGGGCAAACCGGCCAGGGTAAGTGACGGGAGCCTTCACAGGGCTCCCCACCACCATGCCCGGTCATCGGATCGGCGCAGCATAGCTGCGCTGATGCCGATGACCGTAACGATCGGTGCGCGGCACCGATCGGCGTTAATTCAGACGCCGCGGCCATCTTTGCCGCGGTGTCTGATAGGTAAAACAGCGCCAGCGAGCGGAGCCACCCACCGGGGCTGTTACTGCTGGGTGTTAGCGGCGATTTGCAAAGCCCCTTAGCGGCCCTGGGACGTACTCATACGCCCAAGGTCGTTAAGGGGTTAAATGATGATGGTTGTTTATATTGTTACTTGTAGTTTAAAGGGGTTGTCTCACGATGCAGTTTCACAGTGCCACAGCCAGTTTCAAGCTCACACTTCCTGGTCAGGATGTGAGTGGGTCTGTAGCAGTGTGATATAACAACTCTGCTATTCCTACCTGAGCCTGTTACATTGACATGACTGCAGGAGATTTATAAACTGTAGTACACAAGGCGACAGAGCCCTAAGGTGTGAAAACTTCTCATTTAGTTAGCTAGATATAAGCCTCTACAGGGCAGGGGCGTTGCTAGGGTCCTAAAACATCCGGGGCTCGGGCCCTTTGTGTTTTTCTGGGTAGGGTTCACACGACATTTTTCGCGCCTCATTGTGAACGGGCGGATATTTTTTACAGAGAAAAACCTTCTGTTCATGTCCACTAATTTTCTGCACATCCCACACAGATCCCGTCCATCTCCTCAGCAGTCACTGTACAGTAAAAATCACAATGACAAATTTTACTTTTCAGAACTTCTCACCTTCATATGACAATACCCCTAAACAGTCACCAAAACATACAACTTACACATGGAGAAATCTACCAGACAAGTGATTGTTACAAAAACCCCTTTCCTACAAAACCAAGACCCAAAACTATTACTACATAAGGATCAAATATCCTGCCAGACCCCACATGTGACGATCAGCTGCACACAGGCTCTGAAGACATATACCCACTGCCATACAGGGACCAGATAGTGGTAGTTATTAGTTTTTGTAGACGCTCTGCGACATATAAGTGATTACACTGCAGTACATTTAGTGACTAAGGAGACGTCTTTTTGATCAGCGTCGTTCACCTTCCCTTCTCTTCTCCATCCGGTTCACACCTTCTTTCATACATGCCAACTCTCCGTTTTTGGGGGGGGGTCCCGCTATTTGGGGTCCCCTCCCGCCCTCCCGGGGGATTTGGGATTCCTCCCGCCGCCTGCAGGCGGCGGGGGGTCCTTTACTTTAAACCGCGGGCAAGAGTAGCGCTGGTGCGTACTCTTGCGCCGCGGGGACCGCTCCTACAGGGGGTGAGCGGCCGCAGCGTCCGCTCAACCCGCCCGCGGTCTCACTGTGCGGGGGAGGAGGGAGGAGGGATCGCTCCCTCCTCCCTCCTCCCTGTATGTACGGCGCGGTGTGTGCGCCGTACATCAGGTCAACGGCGCAGGGGGAAGTGACGCGCGGCTGCAGGGGAGTGACGCGCGGCTGTCCTACTTCCCCTGCGGCGCTGAAGAGATCGGTCGGGAGCGGCCCCGCTGCAGGAGCCTGGTAAGGAAAGTGGATTTTATTTTTTAATTTTTATTAGCTTTAGGGGGCTTTTACCTGGCTAACAGAGAGGGAAAACTCCCGGGGCCAACAGAGGGGGCACTACCTGGAAAACAGAGGGGGCATACCTGGCAACAGAGGGGGGAACTCTACCTGGCAACAAAGGGGGCACTACTGGCAACAGAGGGGGCACTCCGGGGCAACAGAGGGGGCACTACCTGGCTAACAGATGGGGGCACTACCTGGCAAACAGAGGGGGCATTTACTGGCAACAAAAGGGGGCACTACCTGGCAACAGAGGGGACATCCCTTTGGCAAACAGAGGGGACACTACCTGGCAACAGAGGGGGCTCTACCTGGCAACAGATGGGGGCACTACCTGGCTAACAGATGGGGCACTACCTGGCTAACGAAGGGGGCACTACCTGGCAAACAGATGGGGGCACTACCTGGCAACAGTGGGGGCATACCTGGCAAACAGATGGGGCACTACCTGGCAACAGATGGGGCACTCCCTGGCAAAACAGATGGGGGCACTATGGCTAACAGATGGGGGCACTACCTGGCTAACAGATGGGGGCACTACCTGGCTAACAGGGGGGGCACTCCCTGGCTAACAGAGGGGGCACTACCTGGCTAACAGAGGGGGCACTACCTGGCAAACAGAGGGGGGCCCACAACCTGGCAAAACAGATGGGGCACTACCTGGCAAACAGATGGAGGCACCTTTACCTGGCTGACAATGGGGGCACCTACCTGGCTGACAATGGGGGCACCTACCTGGCTAACAATGGGGGCACCTACATGGCTAAAAATTTGGGGGCACCTACCTGGCTAACAAAGGGGGGCATCTACTGGAAACAGAGGGGGCATCTACTTGGCTACCAGGGGGCATCTCCCGGCCTGTAAGGGGCACTACCTGGCTATGGGGGGCTACTACCTGGCTATAAGGGCATCTACCTGGTTTCTTCCAAAGCCGTTATGCAGTTAGGTGGAGTGGGTGTGGCTTTTTTGAAGGGGCGTGGCATTACCAACAAGATGGGCGTGTCCATGCAAATTTTTGCCGCGGCGCGCTACGCGCGCCGCCCACAAAGTTAAGCTGCTTTTTCATTTTAGAAAGTTGGCAACTATGACCTTCATGCTGATTGCTCCCGGCCAATACTCGTCCCTGAGGATTTGGACACAAATATCTTAGAATCCTCACATTTCCAGCAACTCCTTAATTTAGGTTTTAAACAGTCCCCTCAGTTAGGTTATAGGGGCACTGAAGCAGTATATGGGGCCACAGGAGGTATATGGGGCCACAGGCAGGTATATAGGGGCACAGGCAGGTATATAGGCGCCACAGGCAGTATATAGGGGGCACAGGCAAATTTTATGGGGGCACTGAGGCAGTATATGGGGCCACAGACAGTATATGGGGGCCACAGGCAGCCTATAGGGGCCACAAGCAGGTATAACGGGGCACTGAGGCAGAATATAGGGGCACTGAGGCAGTATATGGGGGCCACAGGCAGGGATATGGGGGCCACAGGCAGTATATGGGGGGCACAGTCAGGCATTATAGGGGCACAGGCAGAATATGGGGGCCACAGGCAGGGATATGGGGCCACAGGCAGTATATGGGGGGCACAGGCAGCATATTTGGGTCACAGGGAGGCATTATAGGGGCACAGGCAGGGATATGGGGGCCACAGGCAGTATATGGGGGCCACAGGCAGTAATATGGGGGCCACAGGCAGGGATATGGGGGGACACAGGCCGGGATATGGGGGCCGCAGGCAGGGATATGGGGGCCACAGGCAGTAATATGGGGGCCACAGGCAGGGATATGGGGGCCCCCAGGCCCGGGATTTGGGGGGCCACAGGCAGTAATATGGGGGCCACAGGCAGGGATATGGGGGCCACAGGCAGGCATTATAGGGGCAATGAGGCAGTATATGGGGGCCAAAAGGCAAGGGATATGGGGGCCACAGGCAGGGATATGGGGGCCACAGGCAGGATTTATAGGGGCACTTGCTGTCTTGGGGGGGGGCACAGGCAGTAATATGGGGGCCAAAAGGCAGGGTTTTGGGGGCCACAGGGCAGGGATATGGGGGCCACTGGCAGGGATTATAGGGGCACAGGCAGTATTTGGGGGCCACAGGGAGGGATATGGGGGCCACAGGCAGGCATTATAGGGGCACAGGCAGTATATGGGGGGCACTGAGGCAGGTAAACGCTTTAAAAAATAACAACATTCATACTCACCTTAACTCCCCGGCCGGGGCGCGCTTGTCCTCTTCAGCCGCGCTCCTCCGGGAGCTCCTCGGGCGCACGGCCTATGACGCGCTGTGCGCCCGAGTAGAGGCCGCGTCGCGATGACATCAAAATCATCGCGACGCTGCCGGCTGAGGTGCACGGGGCCGCGAGGGGTCCTCATGCTGTGAGGACCCAGCGGCCCGCAGTGTCGGACCCCAGAGCGGTCCGACACTGTTGCGGGGCAGGGAGCGCTCGCTCTATGCTCCGCAGGAAGCCCGCAGTTGTATGTGCGTCCAGCGGACACACATGCAGCTGAAAGGGCCAAATCGGTGCTCCAGGCCCACGTCACCGGCCTGGAGCCCGGGAGACTCGGGGCACAGGGAGTTTTATTCGGGGCCCGAGCCCCGAATAAAACAGCCTAGCGACGCCCCTGCTACAGGGAGCGACTAACCAGGGTCAAACGGCAGCTTGTGGTGCAATCATATAAGAGACAGGACAGAGAAGTGGTCGATAACCAAAAGACATTTTTGTACTCTAAGATGAGGTAAAATGTCCTCATCTCTTGACCAAAGCAAAATGACAATGTATTTGGTAATAGTCTTCATTTAACTTTCCTTACACATTAAGAGTTAAAAGGGTTGTCTCACTATATCGATTCATCTTACCTCAGCCCTGTTCTCTCGGTTTCATTTTTTAATTCAGGGACATGTCTACTGGCTTTACTGATTTCTACTGACCTGCAGTGACGAGCTGCTGAGGACACCAGGTCTGTAGCTATAGCGACCAGCACTGACATCCTATCATGAGAGATCGAGCAGGTCTGTAGCTATAGCGACCAGCACTGACAGCCTATCAGGAGAGATCAAACCGGTCTGTAGCTATAATGACCTGAGGAGCTAATGTAGCCCGTACAAGAGGGGATATCTAGAAACAGGTAGGACACTGTTAATGGACACAAATTGGATGCAAAGTGACTTGTTTTTTCAAGATCTGCAACATAAAAAGCAATCCTTGTAGTGAGACAACCCCTTTAATCATTGTAGAGAGCAAATCCATTTAAGACTTTGGAGCAAACCCACTGTAGACTTGATGGCATTTTACTAAGATGTCTGATGGTTACAGGTTCCACCTCTGGGACCTGCACCCATCTTGGGAACTGGCTCCCGATAGTTACTTAGCAGACTGGAGAGCCATTGCACTTGTGCACGGCTCTCCATTCTGCAACATGGGAGTTCTGAGTACAACTGAGTGGTGTATTCAGCTCTGCTCGGAACCAACATAGAACAGAAAGAACGAGCTGTGTGCAAGTGCAACCATCTCTCCAGTCTGCTCTGTAACTTTTGGGTGCACATTCCCAAGATAGGTTCGGTTCTCAGAGGTGGAACCCACACCTATCAGAGTTTATAGGAGTAAAACCCCTTTAAATTTCCCATGGAAAGGTTTAGAAAAACAGATAATAGCAATGGAGGCTTCCTGCAGTCCAGACGTCTGGTGGTGTTCCTATGGAAATTGGAAGCACTTGGCTACTGTAGATTTTTACTAAAGGCGAGAAAAGAGATGGAAAAACCCAAACTGAACAAAGAGCAATTCAAGCAACAGTAATGGTAAGCATCACCTTTTAAAATTTCAGGGGTAAAATTGTAGGATTACTATGGCAACCTCCATGTCCGCATGTTATGGTCTAACCTTATATTTACCTCGATGGTTGGTTGAACATGCAACCAGTGCAACCAGCTCTCCAGTCTGCTCTGTAACTTTTGGGTTCACATGCCCAAGATAGGTGCAGGTCCCCGAGGTGGTAGGAGTTTATGGTGTAAAAACCCTTTTAAAGTCCATGGGAAGGTGTAGAATAAAAACCAGATAATTGCAATGGAGGCTTCCTGCAGTTCAAGGGTCCTGGTGGTGTTCCTATGGAAATTGGAAGCACTTGGCTACTGTAGATTTTTACTAACTGCGAGAAAAGAGATGGAAAAACCCAAACTGTACAAAGAGCTATTCAAGCAACGCTAATGGTAAGCATCACTTTTGAATCATGATAAAATTGTAGGATTACTATGGCAACCTCTATGTCCGCATGTTATGGTCTAAGTTTATATTTACCTCGATGGTTGAACATTAACATATCCCCAACAAAGTCCCTAACGCCCATGGAACAGATAAGCGAATATTTTTTAGTGGTCTTTCACTTTATTTCAGTTATCATATGAAACACTACTATATCTTAAATGACCCACCCGTTTATGTGTAGATAAATTGCTAAAATATTCAATGTGACTTCAATTTAATGTAAGCTTTGGAACAGAAAAAAAGTGGTAAAACAGAATGTCTTTTAACCAACCTACCCAACAAAGTCATTCTCCAGCCCAGCAAGAATACAATTCCATGGATGTAGTTTCCAAAAAAAAAAAAAAATCAGTAAAATGCTTTCAGAGGTATTTGCTTGTTAAAGCTCTCAGATAAGGTCATACAGAGTCTCTGGCTGATTCTCCTAATAAAAGCTTTGAAGAGAGGAAATTCTGCCAGCACCGAGGAGAAGATGGCTCCAGCAAAGTAAGTTCGTAGCGCTTCCCATGTAGTTTGCAGGGGATTTCAAATTAAAAGTTCACACATTCATTGCACAAAAGTTTTTTTACTAATTTCTACCTCATTTGGGCCCGACTCATAGACATCACGCTCTCCAGATTAAAAAGCTCCACCCCACCACCCCACCCCCACTTCTCTTCTCTGCCTCCTCTTCCTCGCCCCCAGCACTCAACTGTACACTATCTCTCTACGCAGGGTTGCACTTACACACACTATCCACGCTCGCATCAGAGTCACGGCATACCCCTGTCACTACACTGCACACATCTTTTATTAGAAACATTTTTCTAATTAGAGCCAGCTACCATTATTAAGTGTTGTGTTTGGCCTCTCATTAGCAGAACACTAACACAGACTACAGAGAGGGGAACTTTCTATGATGTCAAATTCGGAGATAGAAGGTGACCAAGCTCTAATAAATGGCAAACAGTGGATTCAGCCAGAGACACATTTTGCTTTTTTTATACCTATTGTATACTTTAGTTGATTTTACATAATCTGAATACAACAGAATATGTTGAATCAGATTACACCCCTCACATTTTTGTGAATTTTGTATTATATCTTTTCATTGGACATCAAATGAAGATGTAAATGTCTGTGTACAGCTTTGTATTACTGTGTACATTTGGGTGACCCTCAAAATAAACTCAACACAACAGCCATCAATGCTAAAACCGCTCTAGCAAAAACAAAGTAAATACACAATAAGGGAAATTGGACAAATTGTGCCCCCCAATTTGTATTTTTCCTGCACAGTGTCATGTGGACTCATTAGTGTTACCAAAAATATCTGGTGTGAATGGCAGCAGGTGTGTCTAAATTTGGCGTTTTATCACTCTGCACCACGTCTGTCATACTGGGTCACTGGAAATTCAACATGGCCCCTTATGGCAAAGAACTGTCTGAGGATCTGACAAAAAGAGCTGTCACTCTATATAAAGATGGCCGAGGCTATGAGGAGATGCCAACAACCTGAAACAGAGCTGCAGTATGGGTTGGTTCAGACTTCAATGATTTTATCAGGGACAGGTTCCTCTCAGGACAGGGTCTCGCCATGGTCGATTAAAGAAGTTGAGTCCACATTCTGCATGCAAACAAAGCAGGACCACTAAAGCAAACATTAAACTGCACCCACACAATTATGCCAGTTATGACCTGGACAGAAAGTTCCAACCTCAATTAAGCCAATAGCTTAGGGAATGAGATATTTTTAATGCCTCACTCAGGTATCACATAGGGAGGTAAATATATTCAAAGAGGCTCATGGGAAAATAGCTAGGACTCAGCAGCACCACCTATTGGATGTAGTTTTCCTCAAGCCACATCTGACTCACTGAGTCATGCAATGTAAACAGGATTAATACCAACCAAAAAGTTATCTGCATGCAGCTGTCTTGGGGTGTATGCGCCTACTCTGTGGAGAATAACATGTTGGTTGGTAAACGAAGAGGTTCTAGGTGTAGCTCCAAAGGGGTAACATTCCTGATTAGGGAAAGGCACCATGTAGGTGTCTGGAGATTTGTACACCATTAGTGGCTCAAGTTATAGCACCACCATTGTTTATGGCTGTGTAAGATATTGCAATATTTTCCCATTGAAATGCATACATATTTTAGTTCTTAGAGTTGTGCTGTGAGACACTTTCATACATACTGACGAATGCTTCACTAACTTACTGAGAAGTAGGACTGTTGTGACAGTGCCACTTTTCATACATGTGCCTCAAAGTGTCCTTCTGCTGGGACCAGCAGCAATTAGTAGGGAAACTTGGCAGCAATTGTTCAATTTCCCTACAGCACCTCCACAGGGAAAATTAAGCATTACACAATGTCTATTCAAATCAATAGTTTGTCCATGAACTGCAGGACAAGACAGGTCCTTCAGTGAGCCTCTTTGTAGCCGTTCTGCATTCTCGCTAAGAGATGGGGATCCGGAACAGACAACCCCTTCTACTAAACTCAGAAATCCCTAATAGGGTATATAGAGTATGTTTTCCTAACCAGACATCCACTTTAAGGGGTTGTCCAGGATAAAGAAAACATGACTGCTCTCTTTCAAAAATAGCACCACCTCTGTCACTGGGTGTGTCTAGTATAGCAGCTCAGCATCATTCACTTTAATGGAGCTGAGATGCAATATCAAACACATTTTGTGACAGTGATGGTGCTGTTTTTTAAAGAAAGCAGTCATGATTTTTTTTTTATCCTGGATAACCCCTTTAAAGATAGCTAAACTCATGAACAGCATGCTGGAGAACCAGATATTAAGGGTTTAGGCACAGTACAGACTGTGCCACATTTGGAAACATTTATGTCACATACAGTAATAAATCTCCAGCCCACCAGGATGGCTATTTAGCAATAAATAGCCTTGTATCACTCACAATATGTCAATTGGCAACTTGGATTGTAGATTCTTGTCACATGCTTGCTAATATTTTGTTAGTACAAGAAGCAGCAGAGCCATTGGACATGATAAAGATTGGTTGGAATACAAGAGTCACTGAATGGGACTGAGCTGTAACACAGTAGTCTCAAAAAAAAAAAAAAAAAGGGAATCTCACAAGAGAACAGAGAAGTGACTTCTAATCACTATATTTACTATTTTGCCATAGGCATACTTAAAACTCTCATCAGTTCATCTATCTTGAAAAACACTAAAACGTAACTTTTATTAGTATAACACTTAACCTCTATAAACACTATTTAAAAACCTGATTTTCTAACCTCACCATTTGAACCTTTTACATTGTGAAGGAAGGAATAGTCCTTTTCCCCACTATTCAAGCCTGGTGGATCCCACCTACACAGGAAAAAATCCTTTTATATACAACAAATTATTGACTCCAGTGAGGGATCCAAGACTCCTACTTGGGCAGTTCGTTCCCTAATATAATGTCAATGGACAAATAGGCCCCCTTGTGACACCATCTGCAAGCAGGTGGCACTTGTAGACAGAGGTGAGAGAATCTCAATCTTCACAACTTATTGCCTGACGCGCCGACATGTTTTCTCCAGCTAACTGGATTCATCAAAGGGTTAAGGTCCGGTCCCATGTGGTCTAGTCACCATACTTTTTTATCATGTTTGGACACACCCTATTCAGGTGCTCACCAATTAGCCATCAGAGAGTCCACAAAACCCACTCCACCTTCCACTTCCTGCACGGAACTATTAATTTGTGCTGCTAAAGCTGTAACACTACACGTGGCCTATGGGCAAGAGACGTACTGCTTATAGTAGAAGAGCAATAGAGCAATGCATTTCCCCTAGTTCTATCTAAGCCATTAGGCTATGTTCACATGGGGTAATTTCGGCACCCATTTCGCCACATATTTGTGCTTTAATACGAGCGAGATGCACGGCGAAATTACGGTAATCAATAGTTCTCATTAGAGAACTATGGATTACGCCTCCTCTCCCTGCTCGTACAATACGAGATAAGTGACATGTCAATTGCTTGCGGCGAATACGCTCCGCGAGTAATGAATGTCTATTGGGCCGGCGGAAGTACGCGCATATTAACGCGAGCTCCTGAAACACACGATGTACTGCGGCGCATACTGTATGTGCCGCAGTACATCGTGTGAACATAGCCTTAGTAGTGTTGCCTGAATAGGTCACTCTCTGGTTTGGTTCATCCTAACTTGGGAAAAATGTGGGTCCCAAATCCAATTTTTTTCTCTAACCTTAAGTTGGAGTAAGGGTTTTTGGGGTTAATTTGGTCCAAGTCCAGCAGCACTTCTCCAAGTTGGCATCCCAGATCCTTTGTTAGATGCAATAAAGAGGTTTTAAAACTATGTTTATGGTAACAGTGACATTGGATGGGATGTTGGACATCTCATCAGAAGTGCCACCGGGCGGGAACTGATGCAGAATGGGACGTTAAACCAAAAAACATGCAAAAAACTCTTACCACATTTAACACTTAGGGTCGATTTTCTGGCAATTTGCAGCAAAATTCAAATTAGGCCAACCTGGTTCTGTTGACGTTCTGTGAAACAATTTTGTTCTAACTCCTAACTTTGGGGTAGGGATTTTATAGAATTTAAGGAATTAACTTTGCATTCTGTGGCACTCCTGATTCTCTCAATGCAGCAACACTTCCAAGTGCCGTAAAATATGGGTAACCTATGTTATGCTAACTAGATGTGACATTATACAGGACATTGGACACCAGAAGAGCTATAAAGGAGTAAGTTTACCTCTAAAACCCTTTAAAAACATTAATCCAAACCAGAAATTAGGGTTAGATTCGATTTCACCAAAATTCAATTGTAACGGGTTGGTGATTTGCTGGACCACCCGCAACTCGATGGATGGCGCACGCCAGGTGAGGGAGCGGAGTCTAAGTAGCCTCGGTAGTATTCACCAGAGCCCGCCGCAAATCGGGATGGACATGCGGCGGAGTTGAGGATACCAGGTCGCTACCCCTGACGTGAATTGCTTGCGTGCGGCCGGGGTAATGCGTGGTACAGAATCGTAATCCTGAGACGTAGTCGGTGGACAGGCAGGTGGTCAGGACAGGCGGGACAGAGGGTTCGTGGTCAGAGATGGGCAGACGGTCAGGACAGGTGGCAAAAGGCAAGTCAGGAACGTAGCGGAACGGACTGTTACACGGGTGATCAATACGAAATTCCAACACTCTCTAAAGAACACTGAACGGCCACACCACAATCTGGCAAGGATAGTGCTGGGGGCGGGTACAAATATTATAGGACTAGGGACCGGCAATTAGCAAATTACCGGCGCGCTGGCCCTTTAAATCCAGACCAGCCGTTGCGCGCGCCCTAAGCAGCGGCCGGCACAGGCAGGAACAGGAAGCACAGGAGCGTGGACGGGTAAGTAGACTGGCGCCGGAGCCTGGGCAGCAGGGGGATGGTCGCGGGCGGCCGCGGGCACCCACGCCGGACCCCCTGCGGGCAGGAGACGCCTCGCGCCATCCGTTTCCCTGATCGCCAGGGACCTGCGTTCACGAGCCCCCAGAGATCCGGGACCGGGAGTTGGGAAACTCTATGTTCACCGACTCCCAGGGTCTGCGCGGTATCAGCGGAGCACAGCGCCACTAGCGCTGCGCTCCGCTTGCTCTCCCTGGCAGGCGGAAGGATCTCTAGGCCTTGTCCCTGCCGTGGCGTCCGGCCCCTACTGGTGACCGTAAGTGGTGCGGTGACGTCTCATTCACCGCGCCGGCTATGCTGGGCGGCGAGTACGGACGCCGGCCGGCAGCTTTGAGACAAGCGGGAGCCGGAGCGGAGCAGGTAAGTGCTGTTTTATTTTTGTTTTTTTTATAAACTATCCTACAGGGCCACTGACTACAAAGGGGGGCCACTGACTACAAAAAGGGGGGCCAATGACTACTAGGTGGCCACTGACTCACAAAGGGGGGCCACTGACTACCAAAGGGGGGCCACTGACTAATAAGGGGGGCCACTGAATACAAAGGGGGGGCCTCTGATTACAAAAGGGGGGACACATGGCTACTAGGGGGCCAATGGCTACAACGGGAGGGGGGGCATGGCTACTAGGGGGGGGGCCCTGACTACAAAGGGGGGCCACGGCTACTAGGGGGGCCACTGTGCTTATAGGGGGGCCCTGACTACAAAAGGGGCGGGGGGGGGGCCTGGTTACTAGGGGGGCCCTGACATACAAAGGGGGGCCACTGGCTACTAGGGGGGCCACTGGTACTAAGGGGCCCTGACTTACAGAAGGGGGGCCACTGGCATTCTTGGGGGGCATCTGACTACAAAGGGGGGCACTGGCTATTACGTAGGGGGGCCACTGGCAATAGGGGGGCCCTGACTACATAAGGGGTCCAATGGCTATAGAGGGGCCTGACTACCCAAAAGGGAGGTCACTGGCTACTAGGGGGGCCATGGCCTATAGGGGGCCTGACTACAAAGGGGGGACATGGCTAATAGGGGGGGCCAACTGGCTACTAGGTGGGCACTGGCTATTTGGGGGGGCCACTGGCTTACTAGGGGGGCCATTGCTATTTGGGGGACATGGCTACTTGGGGGCCATGGCTTCTAGGGGGGCCACTGGTACTGGGGGGCGCACTGGCTACTAGGAGGGACACTGGCTATTTAGGGGGCACTCGGCTACTAGGGGGCCACTGGCTATTAGGGGGACACTGGTACAAGGTCGGGGCCACTGGCTTCCTATAGGGGTGGCCCTGGCTACCTACAGGGGGACCCTAACTATCTACAGGGGGGCCCAGGCCTACCTTCAGGGGGGCCACTCTCTACAAAGTGGGGACCTATCAGTGCTTACCTAAAGGGGACCCTTGGATACCTACAGGGGGCTCCTGGTTATCTAAAGGGGGCCCTGACTACTAAAGGGCGGCGCCTGGGCTACCTAAATACTAAGGTGGCTTTGACTACCTTCACTGTAGCTAAAGGAGCCCTAAACTAATCTGTATTACTACCTAAAGGAGGCTCCCCTAACTACTGTATATTCCTAAAGGAGACCCCTACTAACTGTCTGTATACTACCTTATAGGAGACCCCTAACTGTATAGTAGCCAAAGGAGATTCCCCTACTGCCTGTTTATACTACCTAAGAGACCTCCCCTAACTGCCTGTTTTTTTATTAGTTATACTACCTAAAGGAGACCCCTAACTGCCTGTATACTACCCCAAGAGGCCCTAAGTGCCTGTATACTACCCGCTCTCCCACCCCTGGGAAGTTTGTACAGAGGTGGGAATAGGTAAAAGAGATGCGGTAAATTGAGGATTTAAGTTTTATGTGTGTAATTTCTGCAGGTATGGGTTGTGGAAGTGACAGTCATCATGGTGGTTTGGAACGGGATGCAGAAGAAAAGGATTAAGAACGACTCATAAGAGATAGAGAGGAACGACTCCATCAGTCAAGAACGTCTTCGGTTGAGTCTCTGATTTCAGGGGTTATTTTGTATATTGTAATGTGATGGTGACTGAGCTGGTTGGTTCTCTGACCTTTGTGGTCTCTATGTGGTGTGTTGTAGTTAATACATGAGTGGAGTTGTCCTCTATGTACGGTTCTATTGGTGGTGTTGTAGGTTTATATCCTGGCTGGTGTCTGGACCTCTATGTGGTCTCTATGCTGGCAAGTGTTGTTAGGTTTATACCTGAGCTGGTGTATGACTCAATGTTGGTCCTCTATATGGTGGTGTTGTAGGTTATACCTCCCAGCTGTGTATGACCTCCTTATGAGCGTCTACGATATGGTGATGTTGTAGGTTTTTACCTGAGCTGGTGTACTGAACAATATGTGGTTCTCTATTTATGGCGGTGTGTAGGTTATACCGTGTGCTGGTGTCGGACCTCTATGTGGTCTCTTTTGCGTGATGTTGTAGGTTATCACTGAGCTGGTGTACTGAACCATAGTGGTCCTCTTTTATGGGCGTGTTGTAGTTATCTCCTGAGCTGGTTGTCTGACCTCTATGTTTGGTCTATACTTTGGCGGGTTGTAGGTTATTCTGAGCTGGTGGCATGACCTATATGTGGTATCTATATGGAGGTGTTTGTAGATCTATACCTGAGCTGGTGTCATGACTCTTGGTGGTCTATATAGGGCTTTGTGTAGGATATATGAACGCATGTATAGTGGCAGCGTAACATGTGTCTGATTGTGAGGGGATATTGTATGTGGGTGGAGGGGGATATGGATGGAGCTACTTAGCCCTGTGTCTTTGATATGTTAGACTGACAGTGTGTGACTCTCTTGCTAGTGTACTACACAATGGAGTTCTGTTTTTCACACTGGATTATGGGGTAAATTGGCGATATTATTGTCGAGAGGCCGAGTATATATTTCATGTACAGTAGGGTGGGCCCCCGAGATCAATTCCCCTGTGGGCCCCAGACCCCCCAGTCCGACACTGAGCACAACACTAACCATAGGGCTCTATAAAAAGTTTGCCACATTTGCTAATGAGAGCTGAGAACAATCTACCTTTTCTCCATTTCCATATCATTATGACTTCTACTTCATAGCGGTGGGTCATGTACTTTCCCTTCTGAGGGCACATTCGTGTCACAGATTTAACATTACACATCCAGATGACATGTTCACTTTAACCTACTTGTGTATATCTAATAGAACAACTGCAGTCCCTGGGTGCATACACTCAATAGGGCTTATACTGTGGAAAGATACAAACTTATCGATCGTAGCATACATCTCAATATACTTCTGTCAGGAAACAATACCCTAAGTAAGTTGACCTTTAAGATAACAATGATCCAGATCCAGTGATAGACATTCTCACACTGACATTTTTCTCAGAATAGAGGATTCAGCAGGGTCTCGCATGCTTGAGCTCCCCGGTAATCTGCACTGCAGACATTGCATTGCTATATCCCAGGATTATATAGGAACTATGTTAACGCATTGCCTCACACTCAGCATCTTACAGTATGGAGTTTTCCTAACTACAACCTAAGAGCTGATGCACTATCATGGCTCTCTAAAACATTGGAGTTGTACAAAACCATAACATGTCTCTCTATAATGTCGACTCCCTTCGGCTCAGGGGCACAGCTACAGGGGGTGTAGAGGTAGCAGTCGCTACTGAGCCCTACAGCCTGAGGGGACCCAAAAGCCCTTCTGCCACATAAGAAGACACTAGTATTGTAAATGGCGCATGTTAACTGGGGGGTCCCATTTCACTTTTTGCACTAGGGCCCAAGAGCTTGAAGTTACGCCTCTGCTTAGGCTCTACCTATTAAACTTGTCCCACATAATGTCATGTATGGCTTTAACCTAAGCACCACTCTCTGCGTCTCAACAGTCAGAATTTTTTTTTATATTAGTTTTTTCAGTGACATAGTTTTTTTTTTTTGCAGCCTGTTAAATTAATTTTACAGCTTATTACGGTTGTGTGGATACCTGATATGTGTAGTTTTTTTTTTTTATGTATAATGTATGTACAATATTTTTTTTTCTATCAATTGCTGTACATGAATACATAATATACTGTATCAGTATGGCAAGGGCTTCTGTTAGGGCAACACACAATGTTCCCTAACAGCAGGCTTACTACACAGACAGCCCTGGGAGCATTCTACATCCCCAGGGCTGACTGTGAAGACATTCCTCATTGGGCACTGGGAATCTTAGTGACCCATTGAGGCAAGGGAATTCCTTTTATCATGCCGTGGTCTTGGACTGTGATAGTCGAAGAGTTAAACAGTGGAGACTGGAGAAAGCCTCCGGTCCTTGCCATGCAAAGAGACTGCTCTAAGGAATGAGCTGTTAACTACAGCTCCATTCCTCGCAAACCCTCTGAAAGTAACAATGTGCATACATGCACCGTCCACCGACAAAAGGCAGCAGGGGGTTGCTATGGGGTTAAAATACATGTCTTTAAGATAATGTAGACCATGCTCCTTACAACATCTAGCACTCTCTGCAGACTGTTCCTCATCCTTCCCTGTGTGTCCTGCTTTTAGTCCCACAGCATTGTGAGTGCCAAAATGACCTGCATAATGTACATATGCTCTAAGAAGGAGTAAAGTTTCTCCTCAAGAAGAGCACCATAAAGGTGTAGGGGGACTTACAGTATCTCACAAAAGTTAGTACACCCTTCACTTTTTTTGTAAATATTGTATCATATCTTTTCATGGGACAACACTGAAGATATTACACTTTGGTAGAATGTAATATAGTCAGTGTACAGCTTGTACAACAGTGTAAAATTAGTGTGCCCTTAACTTAACACACCATCAATATCTAAACTGCTGGAAACAAAAGTGAGTACACCCGTAAGTGAAAATATTTTGTGTGGCCACCATTATTTTCCAGTGGTGCCTTAACTCTCCTGGGCATGGAGGTCACTAGAGCTTCACAGGTTGCAGCCACTGGAATCCTCTTCCTCTCCTACATGACAACATCACGGAACTGGTGGATGTTAGAGACCTTGCGCTCCTCCACCTTGCATTTGAGGATGCCCCACAAATGCTCAACAGGGTTTAGGTCTGGAGACATGCTTGGCCAGTCCAGCAACTTTACCTCATTTTCCTTAGCAAGGCCGTGGTCGTCTTGGAGGTGTTTGGGGTTGTTATCATGTTGGAATCCTGCCCTGCGGCCTGGTTGCTGAACGGAGGGGATGATGCCTTTCAATGTCACGTAATGTTGGAATTCTGGTTTCCCCCCCTCAAAAAACTGTAGCTCCCCCAATGCAGCCTATTTACGGGTTTGCGCCAACATGCGGACACCACGAACCAAATTGTTTATTTTGTCTCATCAGACCACAAAAAATTGGCTCCATAACCATTTTCCTTAGTCTGCTTGTTTTAAAACAAACTTTTTGCGGGCTTTCGTGCATCACTTTAGAAGGGGTTTCCCTTTCGGGGATGACAAATGCAGCCCAAATTTAGCAGTGAAAGGTTTTTTGACACTGACAAGGGCCACCCCAACCTCTGCAGCAATGCTGACAGCACTCATATGTCTATTTTAAAAAGATAATTTCTGGATATAACCTGAGACAGATTAACCATGGGGGGCCCTGTTCTGAGGGGAACCTGTCTTTTTAAACTGCTTTTTTCTTGGGCCCACCGGGCTGCAGCCATTCGGGTTTTGGGCAATTTTTTTATAGCCTCAGCCATCTTTATGTAGAGCATCAATACTTTTTTTCAGATCCTTAGAGAGTTCTTTGCCATGAGGTGACATGTTAAACTTACAGTGACCAGTATGAGAAAATCTTATAACGATAAAATTAAATTTAATACACCTGCTCCCCATACACACCTGAAACCTTGTAACACTAATATCCATACCCGGGTGGGAAAAAGCAAATTGAGCACAATTTTCCATTTTCACTTAGGGGTGACTCATTTTTGGGTTGCCAAGGGTTTAGACTTTTGATGACTGTTGTTATTTTGGGGACCCCCCAAATTTACACGTTATCAAGGTCACTGGCTTTTTTATATTTTATCAAAGTGTCATATCTTCAGTGTTGTCCCATAAAAAGATATTATACAATATTTTCAAAAATGTGAGGTGCAATGCTCCCTGGAAAATTAAATATGCAGATAGGCTCTAGGAAAAAAACTTTAGGTCTCTGGTGCCACCTTTAGAGGGTTTTTTCAGGGGGAAAACCCCCTTCCCTGGGTTCCGGGGGGGGGGAAAGGGGGGGGGAAGGGGGGTTTTCCCGGCCCCTTCTTTTTAGGGGTTTTGGGGGTTTAAGTCAAAAAATTTGGGGGTTTGGGGGGAAGGAAAGTAAAATTTTTATAAATGGATTTAAAAAATGGGGGTTTTAGGGTTGGGCATTCCCGGGTTTGGCCAAATGGTTTTAAAAACCAACCTTTGTTTTTAAAAAATTTTTGGGTTCCACCCCACCCAAAACTTTTGGGTTTGTTTCTTTACTTTTTTTTTTTTTTTTAATTTTTCCCCCGAAACCCTTTAAAAAAAAATTGGGGGCCACCCAAAAAAGGAACCCCCCCTTTAAACCCAAAAAAAAAAAACAAATCAGCTTTGTCATAACGGGGCAGGGCGGGGAGAGAGGGGGGCCCAGCAGAGCAGTAACAAAGGGAGCGTCTGCAAAGAGACTAAGATAATTACATTACAACTAGTGATTCCATACACAGAAAGCCTCATACACTGCACATTTTTCCCCCCGCCCCTTGCAGAGCGAGGAAAACAAGGGAGCTTTTAAATTTTTAATATAATAATTTCTTACAACTATGAACCTAACCTTATAAATGTATATTGGGGGAAGGGGACAAAAAAGAAAAAATTCTTTTTTTTTAACTAATTAAAAATAACCTTAAAATTATACACACAGCGCACAAAATTAATAAACCGTAAAGAACATTTACAAGAGCAGGATATTTGGGAACAGGAATGCGGGTATTTTGGGGGAGAGTACAACCCTATACACCTCAAAAAGTCCTTTTAAGACCAAACCAATATACGGGAAATTTCACGTCCCGATAAGGGACCCCCCACTAAACCTGCCCCTATAAACTTACCCTAGTTTACCCTCAATATCTTTTTTTGCATAGGGAAAGGGAAAAGAAAAGCCTTACTTTTAATGGGTTTCCCCCCCGGAAAATTTAGGACCATTAAAATAAAAAAAAACTAAAAATCCCCCCCGTTTTCCCTTTTTTGTTTTTTAAATTCAAGACCGTAACCGTAGCCCTACCAATCATTGCCCCTAGGGGGTCTGAGGGGCCCGAAACATGTTGGGGATTTAAATTAAAGTAAGGCTTACTTTTCCTTACCCATGCAACAACAACGATATTGAGGGAAACTAGGGAAATTATACTGGGGGGCAGTTCCCATCGGGGCCGTCCTTATGGGACGTGAAATATTCCCTATTTTGGGTTTAGGTCATTAAAAGGGCTTTTTTAGGTGTATAGGGTTAGTACTCCCCCAAGAACTCCGCATTCCCGTTACCTAAATATCCTGGGCCCTTTGTAAAGTGTTCTTAGGTTTTTTTAAATTTTAGCCTGTGTGATTTAAAAATTTTTGGTTAAAAATTTAACAGCAAATAAAAGTTACATTTACTTTATCTGTCCCTTCCCCAATGAACAGTCCCCAAAGGGATACTTCTTTGGGCTCGTGGGAAATTTTCCCTAGTCATAAAACAAAAAGGTTTATATATACAAGGATTTTTAAAAGCAGAAAGCCCACACAAAGCCATTTTTCCCCACCCCTTGCAACCCTTTATGTTCCCGTCACAGAAAAGAAGTGCAAACATGCAAGCGTGGCCATTCAGCTCCCAGTCGGTCTATTAAACTTTTAAGTAACAAGGGCATGTAAACAAAGCGAGCCCCCAGGGTTTACTTTTTTTAATCACATAATTTAGAAAATGATTAAATACCCATTTTGGAGAATCCCACTCAACCCAAAATCGTGGGGAAAACCCCTTTAAGCCCAAACCCAAAATAAACTAGAAAATTTTAGGGGTTTAATTTACCTCTCTGCAGTACTGTCACGTCCACCAGCGTCCTTCGGGCATCACTTCCCCTCCAGCTTCACTTCTGGCCTGATATGCAGTGGGACCAGAAGTGATGTTGGTATGGAAGTGACTTCAGAGTGGAAACATATGGAGCAATGCTTAGTATGGAACCAGAGGAAGTCCAGGTGCTCCCCACAGGCTTCGTGTACAGGGCTGTAGCTTGTGCATTAGGGCTAAGAGTTATAACGATGTCTCTCTTAGATGATAACTGGTTAAGCATTGCCTTGTTTCCATTTTTTCCAATCTTCCTTGAAAAATTAGCACATCGGAAAACCCCTGCCCCTCCCCTAGATTTTTAAAACGCGCAATTTCCTATTGGGTGCAAGGCATTCTTCTTGTTTTTTAGTTGTGCAATTATGTGTATTCAGTTAGTTGTAGTTTTTGTTGTCACTCTCAGGGAGAACAATTTTTCTCCCCAACCTTTCCCCTCTAGAAACATCAACGTCAATAGTAACATACTGAGCGTGGTGTCACTGCCACATTTGCTAGAGCAATATTTACTGCTGGGGCTATCCAAGGTGGACAAGACCTCTTTTTAACCCCAAAAATTTTAAAATAAACTCCCTATATTAAAAAATTTAACCTTTAGGTGGTTTATCTACCTATCTGAAAGCAGGGTGTGATAGAGGGGAGGACGAGCTATTGATATATAGGGTTAATGAAGAAAGGGAGGGCTGGCTCTTGATATATAGGTTTAATAAAGAAGAACTGAACTCCGTGATTTTTTTGGGGTTTTAAAAGAAAGAAGCGAGTCTGTGATATATAGGGAAG
>JAODAL010030656.1:0-49590 GCA_025379985.1 Phyllomedusa bahiana
ATTTTTCACCGGACTTTAGAACGTGAATCAGACTAAACAGGTGTCCCCAGTTGGTCAACGAGACCTGTCTCAAATTCCTGCATTTTACTGTCAAGTGGGTTGAAGGAAATTTCTGATCAAGGAGGATGAGGCTGTGAAAGTGGGTGACGGAGGTTCAGCTGGAAGGGTGTGGTGAGAGCCAGTGCTGCTGTCAGTCATCTATTAACATGGCAAAAATGCCCTTATGACGCAGCAACGAAAACAGTCAGGCCGAAGCAGAGTGCGCATGGTGGAAGTGTGAGCTAAGACCTCGATCCTTCCTCACAAGACAGTCAAGACCTGGGTAGCGCTTGAGAAATTTCTGCCTCTACGAGAGCGCTTACCTCTCGGTATGAGTGCGGACCAATTGAGCTTCACTTGGAAACGCTGGTGGTTGACACACCAGTTCCACCCAAGTGCCCTTTTTCTTGGCTTTCTTTTTCTCGTTTTACTCAACGTGCTGGAGGAAATTGTCTCTTGGGGTGGCGAATGTGCGCTATACTAACATTGATTCTTCCACAAGGGTTGTACATATATCTGCTTGTTCACAACTATACCAATAGCATGCTGTTTCACATTGTAAATCCTGGCAGTATTGCCATTAATTATAGCATTTAGGTGGCATGCCTTTTTCTATGGTGCCCATACCCTTAATGTGCATAATGTCGCCCTTCTTGTAAATGCTCATGTATGTTGACACAGGCAGAGGGACAATGACCGGAGTATTGCCCTATTTGCACCCATGGCACCCCTTTCACAACAACCTGACCCCAAAACCAGGAGAAAGGCTCTTATGGACAGAGAGAGTAAAATTAGCAGCAAGAAATGAATATTTAAAACAAGATTATTTTGAAGAGAACTTTGAATAATGCCATCTTTTCAAGCTGCTTGACCTCAAAACCGGCAAAAATGACCTTTTCAACACCCAATAAAAGTAGCCAGAATAAGAGTTTTTTAGAAAACATTTTTCAGAATAGGACCTGGATTATAGCTTGTTTTTAACAGCCGCATGCCCCCAAAAATTCGAAAAATGACCTTTCGGCCACTGTTAACAAATATGAAGAACAAATGCCTGTTATAAACCAAATTTTTTACAATAGGACCTGAAGTATAGTTGGTTTTGGACAGCACCATGACCCCAAAAATTCGAAAAAGGACCTTTCAGCCACTGTTAACAAATATGAAGAACAAATGCCTGTTTAAACCACATTTTTTACAATAGGACCTGAAGTATAGTTGGTTTTGGACAGCACCATGACCCCAAAAATTAGAAAAATTACCTCTCGGACACTGTTAAAAATTGTGAGGAAGAAATGCCAGTTAGAATCTACATTTCTGTAACAAAGGACCTGGATTTTAGCTGTTTTTTACAGCACCATGACCCCAAAACCATTGTCATTGCTTAAAATTTTCATGAAGAAATGAATAACTGGAATAAGGTTTTTCATGAAACCATGTACAATTGGTGTCTTTTACAGTCTCCTAACTGCAAAACCAGCAAAATGACCTTTTGGACACTCAGAATAAAAATTTCAGTAAGAAATTATCATTTAAAAAAAAATAAAAAAATTCAAGAGGACCATCTCTTTTTGAAGAGGAATGTGAAGTAAACCGGCAACTAATCGGTGACCTCGGCAATTGGGGACACAACATCCTAAGAGATCCACGCCTGATTCATCTTGATGAAAGTTAAACAATACACATTCTCAGTGGAAAGCCGGATGCGTTTGTCTGTAATCACTCTTCCAGCTGTGCTGAAGGTCCACTCAGATATGTCGCTGGCTGCTGGGCAGAACAACACCTCTATGGCATAACGAGGAAGCTCAGGCCATTCATCCATTTTGGATACCCAGAAGTTGATTGGGTCCGGACCATATCTAAAAACATCGGTGATGAGACGCAGATAGTAGTGGACCATGATCTTAAAGGGGTTGTGCCATGATCTAATGTTGACGTGGGATCCTCCAAAATGGGTATTTAATCACTTTTCTAAATATATGTCTTTAGAAAAAGTGAAGCCTCTGAGAGCTACAGCCTGACTTACATGCCCTTAGTTTCCTGACAGTTTAAACTAGATACGGCCAGGAGCTGACAGGAGTTGATCTGGCCACGCTTGTGTTGTTTGCACTTCTTATCTGATGTCAGGGAACATGAAAGAGCTTTGAAAGGACTACGGAGAAAAGATCCTGTGTCTTTTGTATAGAGAATCCACTGGTTGTAATGTAATTATCTGAGTAAAAATGCAGACGCTCCCTGCCCAGCCCTTCTCTCGTCCCTGTAGCAGTTCCTGAACAAATGAAAGACTGCCTGCTGAGAGCTTATCTTCTCTCCTGAGCAGATAAGAGGGAGAAACTTGTGCACAATACAGTTATCCGTTGTTGGTTAGCCAAATAACATGTTTGCTCAAGTACAGAGACTATCAGGAATGTGCATGGGAGTGATGACATCATAGAGAAGGTATTTGTTTTTTTAAACACAGAAACATAACACCCCTTTTTTCAAGCCTCAAGAGGGGAGTATCAGCCTGTTAGGTGAGGAACTCACTTCTTGGCAAAACCCCTTTAAGCTGGTCTCTGTGTGTCTGATTTGTGCCCTGCATGACAGGCGATGGTGAGGCGGTAAATAAGGATTGCCAGAGGTCACCGATTAGGCTTCTGCCCAAATGCCTGCTGGTGCTATGGCTACTTGGCACTCTACCGCTGTCACGTTGCTGATGTTGTTCCACCGCGACATTAGAACGTGAAGCAGACGAAACAAATGTCTCTCGTTCATCAATGAGCACGGTCTCAAATTCCTGCATTCGACTGTCTATTTGTGTGGAAAGTGCTAAGTTTCACTTTGTAACGGGGGACAAGGGGGTGGCCCCCCATAACTGTTTTTCCCTTTTTTGATGGCCTTAAAGGGGGTTTTTCCCAAAAATCTCATTTAAAACCTCCCGCTAGGTTGAGGTTTAGGTTGGCATCGACAGGGCGAAGTCGATAGTTGCCCCATCGAAAAGGTTTTTTTGTAGTGACAGTCGTTTATGAGCGTACCATTAAACTAGGAAAGCAACAACCCCTTCATTTTTACACCCAAACAGGCGGGAGAAGCTGGAATTAACCCCACAACAGTAAAAATTATACGTGCTACATGTTGGGAAACACACTTGGTTATAAAACCCAGAGAAAAAAAAAAACAACACACCATTCACTACCCTTTTTGTCCACGCTACCCTTAAACCTGCATCCCCCCCAAAAATTTAAAAAGGGGGCCGAAGGCTATATTTTAACCACATCTTACTTTTAACTGGACATTGAATATCCCGCCTGGAATCAGCATGACCCCCCAAACCTTCCCCCCCCAATTTTAAAAGTGCCGGAAAAAAGGGATTTTTTAAACCCCATTTTAGTTTCACGGGACATTGACTAACCGTCCTAGGCCCAGCATGACCCCCAAACCCGCAGCCCCCACTTTAAAAAGTGCGGAAAAAGGAGTTTTTCAACCACCATTTTAGTTTCCGGGACATTGACTATCCTTCCTGGGCCCAGTAGACCCCCAAACAGCAAACCCCCGATTTAAAAAGGCCGGAAAAAAGGAGTTTTTTAAAACCACCATTTTTGTTTCCTGGACATTGACTTACCCCCGGGGCCCAAAAAGACCCGGGGCCCGAGTTGCAGGGGGTTCGGTGAGAGCCCAGGCTGGCGTCCCATCTATTAACACCAGGTTAAAATCCCCTGATGACGCAGAAAACAAAACGTCGTGTGAAGCAGAGTGGGGAAGCGGAAGTGTGAAACTCCAGCCTCCTCATACCAGTAAAACCCCGGGTAGCGCTTGCCCCTCCTAGATGTGGACCAATTGAGCTTCATTGGAAATACAGGGGGTTTTAAACGCTCCTTTTACACCATTGCCCTTTTTTTTTTGCATTTTTTTTTTTCTTTTACTAAACGTGCTGGGGAAATGGTCTCTGTACTTTGTCTCGCCCGTGCTCCATACTCCTGCCCCCGAAAAAACCTACATCTGGCAATTTTCCTGACCCCTTTACATTCAGAGGAATTTTTTTTAACGCTATTTTTGTAAAATGCAAGTTTTTTATATTTAAATTCTAGAAAACACATTTTAAAAGGGAGGGAAACCCCACCATGTCTTTTTTTTTCCTTTTTTTTAATTTGTATTAAATGGGTTTTCCAATAAGGGATTGATGCTATTTTTTAAAGATTTTGAAAAAAACAAGTCTTTTTTGCAATATGTGTCCATTAACGTTCCTCCCTATTCCTGTTTCGACAGCACCATCACCCTTGAGCCCCCTTTTGATATTGGAAAAAAAAATGCTGTTAAAAAAACAACTTTTTTTAGAATGGACCTGAGTATAGCGATGTCACGAAAAATCCCCCAAAAAAATAAAAAGCATGCCCTTGAGCCCTTTGGGAAAATTTGAAAACAAATGTTGTTAGAAAAACATTTTTTTTTGCCCATTTCAAAGCCTGCCCCCAAAAAAATCATAAAAAGAAGATCTCCCCCCGTTAAAAATTGTGAGGAAAAAAAAGCCATTTTGAACCACATTTTTTCCAAAGGACCATGATTTTTGCTGTACCACAGCAACATGCCCCCAAAAAATTAAAATATGGCTTCTCAGCCATGTTAAAAATGGTAAAGGAAAAAAATTTCCATTAGAAGCAAAATTTTCTGTTCCCAAAAGGAACGATTATTGCTGTACCCACAGCAACATGACCCCAAAAAATTTAATATGATTCCACCACGTTAAAAATTGGAGGAAAAAAACCCCAAAAACCATTGAAAGGGAAAAAAATTCTAAAGATAAGTGAAAAGGGAAATGGTTTTGTCTGAAACCTTGGGTGTCTTTTAGTCTCCTCATAGAAAAACCCACAAAATGAATGTTGGGAATTGGAAAATAAAAATTGCAGTAAGAAATAATTTTTTAAAAAAAATTTTTTTCAAGGGGGACCTTTTCTTTTTGGGAGGGAATGGTGACCAGCAACAAACGGGACCCGGAAAATTGGGGGCCCACAACACATCAGAGAATCAATGCCTGATTCTTTTGGTGAAAGTCAAAGACCCATTATCTGTGGAAAGTCGGATGCTTTTGTCTGTAATGACTCCCCCGTGCGAAGGTCCCCAGATATACCTGGCTGTGGGCGGGGAACAAACCCTATGGTGGGGCGACCCAGCTCGGCCATTTTCCATTTGGATACCCAGAAGTCTTTTGGGGTCCGGAACCCCATACAAAAACTCGTGTTGGGCAGTTGTGACCAGATCTTAAGCTGGCTTGGGTTTGTATCGGGGCCTGCATTGCATGCGTTGGGTGAGGGGGGAAAAATAAAGTTTCCCAAAGGCACCCATTAGGTTTCTGCCCCCTTTGCCTGTGCGGCGTGTGCCCAACGGCTACTTGGCACTTATGCTGTCACGTCGCTGCCGTTGTTCCACCGGATATTTAAGAAGGGAAGCAGACGCAATGATTCCCCCAAGTTGCAACCAAGGTCTCCATTTCCTGCATTTTACCTCTTTTGGGTGGGTTGAAAAAAGTGCCAATTTTTGTTTTGACCGGGGGATCCAGGGGGGGCCACCCAGAAATTTGTTGTTCTTTTTGAAGCCTTAATGCGGGATCATGTTGGGGGAAATGGAGAAAACCCAGGCACTCATGTGAGAGATACCCTTGATTTCCCCCAAGCCTTGGGGTTGGTGGCACTACAAATCATCTTCCTTATCTGCCTAAAATTCACGCCAACCTCTTCCAAAGGAAAGGGAAACGTCGTGTCTAGGATACCCCCCCTCCCCCGCTTCCCCCGCACACCCAAACCAGCCCTGACTTGCCTCAGATATGCCCCCCAAATGAGGTGCCGCCTTGCACTATCCCCGGCCCCTGAACCACTTCCTAATGAAGACCGATAAAATTGAGAAACTGTCGGGCCTTGTGGTTTTGACGGAGAGAAAGGCTCCGTGTCTCATTTTGTCCGTCCCTCCCCCGCGCTGGGGGGGGCCCTGAATTCAGAGTGTCCAACGATCTTTCCCGAACTAAATCCCACAATGGTCTGGACAAGGGCATCGCCGCACTGCCCTTTTTGGTGGTTCTTCAAAAATGGCAAGGGGTGCAGGCTCTTTCACCGCCTCTGCTCTCGGTGGCCAACCCCGAGGTCCGCACCGCTGCTTGTCAGGCCGTTCCTTGTACTGCGTAATGGCATTGCGTGCCCCACAACACTGGGGGCAGTGGGGGGTGGAATTCCAGCGGTTGCCCTCAACAATGAACGGTTTAGGGGACCGAGGACGTGCCAAGCGCCAGCGGGGCGAAGCAGGGTGCGAACGCGGAATGCGGACTCAACCTCGAGCCTTCTTCAGCAGGGAATAAACCGGGGACTCCCCCCTTTTGAAATTTTTGGGCGACAAGGCATACATGTGCCACAAGGGGTGTGGGCCCACCTACCTCTTTAAAGGGGAGCCCAAATTTTCCCCCTTAAACGCACACCCTTTTCCGGGGACAAGGTTCTTGTCACCCAGCCAGGCTCGGTCCGTTGCTTTGGCCTCCCCAGCCCGGACCTTTGTGGACGGGCTCCAAGGAGTTAATTTCAACACGGCCTGGTTTTTTCTGGGGGACGGATACAAGGACCTTGGGAAAGAGCCCGCACCACCCCCCGGTTTTGAAAAGCGGCGCCCAGCCTAAGCCCCCCGCACCCCCCCGAGCATCGACCCAGCTCACCCTTTGGGTGTCACAGAGATATAGCGGGGCCTGGCCGTGCTTATATCCATTCCGGTGGGAGTGGACTTTTCCGGACACAGTCAGACAAAAACGCTTTGAAATTTTAGATGAACCTGGGTGGCCAGGGGACGGCTTTTTGGCAAAGAAATCCGGGGCCTCTGGGATTGGGGGGAGGGGAGGGGCCCTGACGTGGCGGAAAAACCCTCGTTCCACCAAAGGAAAGGGGAAATTCCAAGGGCCCAAAAACCGGCAATGCCGCATTCTGGCATTGGCTTTGGGTGGTTTGGGGGTTTAAAGTGTTTTTTTCTGCTCCCAAACCCGGAAGCAGAAGGGTGGGTGCTAGACGGCCGCTGTACGGGTGCGGTCGTCAAACTGGGAAGGAGAATGGGGAGGATGGGTTTTCTGGTGGTGTTGTGGTACCGGGGGACGGTGGAGGGTGAAGCGAGGCGATCCCTGATCATGACTCGAAGACATGGGCAGCTGAGGAACGCTTGGGGGTTTGGGGAGGAGGAGGACGGGGACAGAGGGGATGACAGTGGTTGGGGGCCCCGGGGCGGCTGGCCCTTTTTTGGCCAAGTGTTCCCTCCATTTCAATCATGCATTCGCTGCTGGACTGACATGTTGGGGTGGTTTAAACCCCTTAAGGTTCTTTCCTCTACTTATGCGTTTTTGGGAAGCGGGGGAATACATCGCTGGGTGAATCAAGGCTTGCCAAAGAAGCCCCGGCTTGAGGGTCCTGGACCTTTTTGACGGCGATAACGATGAAAGGGTTTGCGCGGGCCGGGTGGCGAAAAATACACGGGGCCCCCTGCGCCGCCCCCTCCCTTTTGTGGCGGGACCCCCTATTGACACTACCCCCATCGTCTTCCTCCTTGCCCTGTGAAGCCTGCAAGCAAATTCTGCGGAAAAAACCCCATGGATCCGCAATGTCGTCATCATCATCATCTCAACACAGGGACTTTGGTCCCTCCGATTTCCCGCAAACCAGAAACGGGGCTACAAGCAAGGGCACGCAAGGTTGCCCCCCCGCCCGGATTTTTGCCCATTGAAACCGGCTTTCCCTTTACCTCCTCTGATGGAAACAGTAACTGGGCGTCAGAGCAGATAAATCATCCTTTTTATCTTTTAACATGCCTTCTGACCCCACCATTTTGTCATCAAAGAGGGGCTTCAGACAAGGATTATCCACATGGTGGGTACAAAAGGTTTTTACATTTGGGTGCTTCATGTTTGGAGGACTGAGGCTGATGACGAATTTGTGGCCGGACGGGAGGCGAGGAGGTAAGACTGCTTTTCAGGGTTGCATAACCACTGAAGGACAGATTGGCGAATGTTTTGTTCTTTGATTCACAGGGGCCCCGACCCAGCGATGACACCTGATGGTCCTGAACTGACTCCGCTGGAAATCGTGTTTCCCCCACACGGGAAAGGGGCCCTTCCCCACCCTACTCCTGTGCTAACCCCCTCTTTGCCGCTTTTCCACCGGGATTTCGTCCAGTTCAGAAAAATAAAAAATTTGGGAAAGGGAAAGGGGAATATTTTGGAAAGTCCCCCTTTTTTAAAAGACGAAAATCACAGCTATTTTCCAAATCCCTCTAATCAAAAAAAAATTGCTGGGTTTAAATTTAAAAATGCAAGGTGTCTATCAACAAATCTGGACTGGCAAAAGAAAAAAAAACGTACTATTTGTTTTCATATAATAACAGTATTTTTTTTCACCTTTTTAATTCACCTGGGTGACTTTTGAAGGGGGTTTTAAAATTTCGTAATGCTGCGTCAATGAACAAAGGGGTGCGCAATAGTCAAAAACTATCTTTATGTTTTTTGTATAATAACAGTATTTTTTCACCTTTCAATTTACCTGTGGTGACTATAAATTGCGTTTTAAGATTTCTGGATGCTGCTCAATGAACAAAGCGGGTGCGCAAAATCCAAAAACACTTATCTTTATGTTTTTCCCCTATGATACACGGGTTTTTTTGGGAACAAACAACCCTTCTGACTACGATTGTGGATTGTAAATTTAAAAATGCAAGGGGGTATTCAACAAGGTGGAATTGGTAAAATTGAAAATGAACACCTATTGAAATGTAACTGATAATAAAATGGAGTTTTGACCTAACAAAGAGACCCGAGTTACTAGAAAATTGTACCAAAATAAGTTCAGGCTGCCCAATATCCGGAAAAAAATTTTAAAAGCAAAAAGTTAATAAAAAGAATTGCGTGCAAGTCTACACTAAGTCTTTGGGGAAATTTACGAGTGTTCTTTATAATAGGCTTGTCTGTGTTCCCCACGGGGCCCCCCCCCCCCCCCGCGACTTTTCAGCGGTAGATGCGCTTTAAAAATTTTCTAGTTTTCTACATAAAATCTTCAAATCTCTAAATTTAAATAAAATTTGGAGGATCCAGCTAATAGTAAGGTTTTCTCTGTGCGAAAAAAGACAATTTCGCTGAGCTTTTTGGCCACAGGAGACGCATGTCCATTCCTATGAAAAAGCGAGAGACCTAAGGCGAACAGGAAACCTGTTCTTGTAATAGAGGGATGTGATTTTTTTAGCCAATCGCAACCAACACACCCCAAAAGAGTCGCACACAAAAAACTCACCCCCGCTCATTCTGTAACTGATTTGCTGGCCCCAAAATTTCAGGGAAGGGCCCCGAAAAAGGGGCGATCTTAAAAATGAGCACAGATTTTAACCTTAATTTCGCATGATCTGGAAATTTCGATCACCCCTAAAAACCTTTTCCCTTTCAACTTTGTCGGGAAAAAATCGTCAACACTACTCCTGCTCCACAATAAATCTGTGTGCTCAAAGTGGGCATTGTGATTTGATTGAATTCAGATTATGTACCCGCGGATTTCATCACCGGGGCCTTTCCCTCTGTACAAAGAAAGGCTGTTTATACGTAGAACCCCAAAGGTAGCTACATTGTAGCTCAAAGGTAAAACTTTTTGCCCCCAGGCACAAGGGTCCTCAGTTCAAACCCTGCAGAACCCAAAACCCGTGTATATTTTTTCCTTTTCAATCACAGACCTGATTGGGGTTTTTTTTTTTACATTTTATTTCACGTTTGTTTAATTTTCTAAGGGGCAGAGGGGGGAGTGAATCCAGCCCTGGGGGTTTTAACACTCAGTAACTGCCTGAGGGGGAGGTGATGCTGACATGTGCGACCCCAATGAGTGCTTCACCCTGGGGCGGTTCCCCCGGAGACGACTGTAAACAATGGATCATTTAAAAAGGGATACAAAATAAAACGGGGCAGAATTTTTAAAAATGATAGTGGAAAATGTTTTTTATTTATTTAAAAAACTTCCCCCGTCAATTTTACTTCGGGCAAAACCCCTTTTAAAAACGTGGATCATGTTGGAGGAAAAGGACTCCACGAAAAAAGTGAGAACGGACCATGATTTTCCCAAACCCCGGGATAGGGACACTAAACAACCTTCCTGTCTTCCACCCTTCTCTAATCCTGCCAACCTTTTCCCCGGCAGGGACATCGGTCCCGTTAGTGTCCCGCCTCCACTTCAACACAGCCCTGACTTGCCTCAGATGATGTACCCTGAGAGCTGAGGTGCTGCCTTGCACCAGCCCTGGACTCCGAACCACTGCCTAATGAAGACCTATAAAGTTGGGAAACTGTTGGGCCTTCTTGATCCAACGGGGAGAGAGGCTCTGTGTCCGTCTCCTCCGTCACTGGTGGGACATGCTGTTCAGTGTCCAACACTTGTTGCAGAACTAATGTCACCACAATAATCATGGTGACAAGGGCATTGTCCTCACTGACCATTTTGGTGGCTTCTTCAAAACTTGCAAGGATGGTGCAGAGGTCTTTCACCTGCCTCTACTCTCGATTTTTCAACACCTTGAGGTCCACCCCGCTGCTTGTCAGGCCATGTGCCACTTCATACTGCGTAATGGCATTACTCTGCTGCCACAATCGCTGGAGCATGTGGAGGGTGGAATTCCAGCATGTTGCCACGTCAACAGTGAGACGGTTAACGGGGAAGCCAAGTTGACGCTCTAACGCAGCCAGCCGGGGTGAAGCAGGCTGCAAATGCTGGAAATGTGAGCTCAGACCTTGAGCCTTCCTCAGCAGGCAGTCAAGACTCTGGTAGCGTTTTAGACATTTCTGGACAACAAGGTTCATGACATGTGCCAGGCAAGGGGTGTGCTCCAGCCTACTGATCTTAAGGGCAGCAAGGAGATTTCGCCCTTTGTCGCACATCACCTTGCCTAGCACCAGGTTCTTGTCACCCAGCCACTGCTCGGTCTTGTGGAGTAGAGTTGTCCACAGCTCTTGACCTGTGTGTTGACGGTCTCCAAGACACATTAATTTCAACACGGCCTGGTTTCTCTTGGCACGTGACACTACCCGTGGACCTTGGGGGACAGACCCATGCATCATCCCTGCAGTTTTGAAGAGCGTGCGCCGAGCCTCAGTGCCACCGTCATCACCTGAGACATCCACCCAACTCACCCAGTGTGCTGTCACAGAGATATAGTGGCCTTGACCGTGCTTACTAGTCCAGCTATCGGTGGTCAGATGGACTTTGCTGGACACAAATGCAGACAATGCGCTGGAGATTTTAGCTGACACATGGCTGGACAGGGCAGGCACGGCTTTTCGGGCAAAGAAATGCCTGCTCGGCATCTGGTATTGGGGACCGGCAAGGGCCATGACGTGGCGGAACCCATCTGTGTCCACCCGGCAGAAAGGTAACATTTCCAAGGCCAAAAGCATGGCAATGTCGACATTCAGGCTTTTGGCGTTGGGATTGTATGGGTTAAAGTGTTTCTTCTGCTCCCACACCTGGAACACGAAAGGCTGGCTGCTATACTGGCCGCTGTATGGTGTGCAGGTCAAACTGGTGGAAGGAGAAGGGGTAGACTGTGTCTATAGTGGTACTTGGACGATGGTGTGTGGCACTTGGGCTGATCCTTACTCATGCGGCTGAGGGAAATGGGCAGCAGAGGAACGCTATGTCTTGGAAGTGGCGGAGGAGGAGACAGAGGGTATGATAGTGGTTGGAAGCCCCGGACCTGTGTGACTTTTTTGCCAAGTGATCCACTTCAACTCATGCTTTTGCTGCATGTGACTAGTCATGTTCGTGGTGGCAAATCTGGCACATGACGTTGTTGGGCGAATCTGAGGCTTGATCGAAAAAGGCCCAGGCTTCACAGGTCCTGGACTTTTTCGACGGCAATAAGCTATTGGTGATGTTTCCTCTGCCACCACTGACCATGGCTGGTGGATTAATGTCGGCGGACTTGTGCGACCGCCCTCTCCCTTTCTGAGGCTGCACCCGTACCGACACTACCCCATCATCTTCCTCTTTGTCCACTGATGAGACGCTCGCAAGAAAATTCTGCTGAAAAGACCAAGTTGGACCCACAATGTCATCATCAACATCATCATCACAGGTGACTTCCTCGTCTTCACAGTCTATATCCTGAAGCTGAGGGCTAGAAGCCACAGGCACTTCAAGGCATTTCCGACCGCTCGGGATTTGTGCCGACTGACCACCTTCCTTCTGCTTTGATGGCATCAGTGATTGGGTGTCAGAGTAGACCAAATCATCCTCTTTGGCCTCTTGATCTTTTGAAATGCCTTCTGACCCCAACCGCATTGTGTCATCAAAGAGCTCTTCAGAGCATGGAGTATCCACAGTGGTCTGTACATGGGTTGACATTTGGGATTCATTTGCTTCAGGTTGGATGGATGCCGACGATGATGATGATGACATTCTCGGCCATGACTGGGAGGATGAGGAGGTAAAACCACCGGATGAAGGTTGCGTTAACCAATGAAGAACAGATTGGCGATTTAGAGGTAACCGACCCAACGATGACAGGTCTGACGGTCCAGCAACTGATGATGTGCTCGCTTGCGTGTTGTCCGCAGCAATGGAAGTAGCGCCTTCTCTCGTACCTTTAGCTCCACGTCCTACCCCACTCTTTGCTCGCTTACCACCTGTAGTTCCCTCCATGTTCAGAAAGATAAATATTAAAAAGGTCTGGAAGATTTTTTAAAAATCTTATTGAAAAACTGTACTGCAAAGACAGCAAATCACAGGTGTTCTGAAATCCCTCTAATTTCCAACTGCCAATTAGGATTAGAAACAGAATTGTTTCTATCGAATAGCTGTGAAATGCGGTCTTGTGGAAGAACCGTAACACTAACTCAACAGTGTGTTTCCTTCACTCTCTGAGATGTACAACCGCCTTGTAAAACTAGCAATTTACTATTTCCTACAGATTTTCTAAGAACTGCGGTCTTTTATGACAACTGCCAACCATTTGTAGAAATAGAAATTTTGTTATGCGAAATATGGAATAAATGTGATCTTTTCCAAACAATGACAACCAGGCGTAAAAAAATAAAAAATTTCTACAAATTATCTAACAACTGCAGTCTTTTCGGACAACTGGAAATCACGGATAAAAATAGAAATTAGTTTCTACAGAATATAGAATCAATTTGGTATTTTCCCCCAACTGAGAAACTGGAGTACAAATAGAATAATTTTCTAAAAATTATCTAACAACTGTGGTCTTTTCAGACAACTGACGATCATGGATAGAAATAGAATTTTTTTCTACAGAATATGGAATAAATTTTGTATTTTCCCACAACTGAGAAACAGGAGTACAAATAGAATACACTCGTTAGAACAGTGACTTCTTATGAGAGATGAACATAGCTGTCTATGATACAGTTAACCCCACAACAAAGGTCAACCACCCCATGATACTGGTGGCAGGCAACGCAAAAAAAAATATGGTGCTATTTCACCGAAGCTTGAGTGGACCAATGTAAGTAATAAATGCAGAACAGCACCCCACAAGGAAGTGACACCCTGGTCTCAGACTGTGGAGGATGACAATGCAGGAATAGAATTGGGTGGTATGTCAGCGTGGCTTGAAAGCACAAATATGAGTTAAAAATGCAGACGTACACCCCAAAAGAAACTGACACCCTGAACTGAGGCTATGGTGGATGCTGGCTGCTGGCAGGAACAACATTCTGGGCTATATAACAGTGGCTTGAGAGGAGAAATATCTCTGATGCTCTCCACTCGAATCAGAGGAGCCCCCCCCTCTTCCCCCTGCAGCTGTGCTGTTCAGAGCACTGAAGCGGTTTCCAAAGCTCTAACTAATACTAACTAGAATTCTGTAATCTTCCTGTACCCTAAGCTAACTAATCTATCTCAGATGCTTTTCAGCTGTAAAATCGCTGGGAAACAATCTGTAAACGCTGTTCAGAAAGAAACTGATCCGTTCTGTATGCTTTATAAAAGCTAATGGCGGCGAGCTGAAAGTGCATTCTCATACATAAAACGAGGTCATGTGATTTCAGCAGCCAATGAGATCCCTACACAGCCCCCTGGTGACGTTCTTCACCCCCCCCCCCCTCCCTCTGTGCTCTGCACTGATTGGATGGGCGCCAAAGTTACAGGAAGCACTGAAAATGGCGCAATCTGAATCCGCAATTCAGATTATTTATCAGATTTTAAGAAAAATAATCTGTTCATCGCGGAACCCAGATTTTAGCGAAAATCTGCCCGATTTCAACTTTGGCTGGTTTTATCGCTCAACACTATGTAGCAATTATATTGAATCACAACTTTTTCTACGATGGACAACTTTTTTTTCAGGCAAGAGGTACCACCATGGGGACCAAATTTGCCCCCCAGTTATACAAATCTGTATGTGGGGGGCTGGGAGGAAGAAATTATTTTCCCAAATGGTGCCATGAGAAAAGACATCATCATGTGGCTGAGATGTATTGATGAAGCTCGAGAAATAGTTTGGAATTGTTTACAAAGGATATCAATGAAAATCAATTTTTTTAAAATTTGATCCGGTAATTGATGAAATATCAGTGGATTTTTTTGGATATTACTATTTATGTCAAACATAATGAAATAATTACTAAAAGCTTTCTGTCAGGGCTAGGTGGCGTTCAGTCTGCAGGGAGCAACGTTCTGCAGCAGCTGATCAGCAACCCCACCCTGATAGACAGTCTGTTGGGAGCTGTGTGAGTGACAGAGTTCCAGCCACTCTTGACAGGGGGCATGTCGCACCAGCCAATGGGAGGACCCGGAGTCCGCTCCAATCAGCTACAGGGGGGGTATCCAGGAATCACATTTAAACTCCCTGAAGGCTGCGCCTGTGATATTTCCTGGCTGCCTTGTATTCCTTGTGCTATTGCTTGTTATTTGCTCATCCATGTACCTGACCTCGGCTTGTTCCCTGACCCTGTCTTGCTCTCACTCCTGTTCGTGTTTGACCTTGGCTTGTTTACGTTTAGACCTCTGGTTCTGTTTTGTGGCTTGGCGTTCCTGATTTGGAATTGACCCGGACTGTCTGACTATTCTACCTCCTGATGGCCCCAGCACTCTAGTAGCGCAGGGACTGTCGCCCAGTTGACGTCTGCCGACTAGGGCAGCACGTCAAGTAGGCAGGAACAGTGGGCTGGGTTCCAATCAGGGCTCCCTGTACCTCCCTTGATGTAACACTTTCATAAAAAACAGACACAAATAGTTTTATCCCATCTTCAAGTTGTCATCTTCCAAGGTGGCTTTCAAATACCCCGAAAAGCCAATGTATGCGCCTTCGTTGCAACTGTACCAAAATTGTTATGCTACGGAAGCAATGAGACTGTCATCTCAGTTTCTTGCTAGATAATATCAAATGGCTAATCTAAATCAAACAGGAAATACAGTAAAGGTAATATCAAGAACTCATTACAACAGAAGGATAAACAAATGTCACAATAGTCTATTGAAGAACAAATAAGCACATTACCTATTGTTACACAATACAACGCTCATAGTGGTATTGTTAAAATGATTAGAAAATATTGGCCCATTTTGAAACATGATAAAGCTATAGGCATGTACAGTATTTGCAGGAACATCCTAGCTTTGTGTATTAAAAAGGCAAAAAATCTAGGCAACTTTGTAGCACCTATAATTAAAAAAAAACAAAAAAAACAAAAGATGAGTTTAATATAGATGTTCGGTAGGAAAACTGGTTTCTTTTCCATTGTTATTTTTGTAAATTATGCAAAGATAATACAATCGCACATTTTGGAGAAAATATAAAATCTGGGGGATTTAAAATTAAGAGTCACTTAATTGTTCCACAAAAGGGGTTATTTATGTCATTATATGCCCTTGTGGGCAGATGTATGTGGGACGTACGTATCCATGAGAACCTGTATAATATAAAAAGGGGTTATGCTGGACATCCTCTAAACACTTTATAAAAAAAAAAAAAAACAATCAGGGACAAACCCAAGATATTATAATTTTTGGGAATTGAAAAATAGAATTAGGTTGGAGAAGTGGCAACATGATTAGCAAAATGTCCCGGGTTGAGACATAGTGGATATTTGAATTGGATACCATAATACCTATAGGTCTTTACTCAGAGGTAGAAATTTTTTGCTTTTTAAAAACAAGTATAAAAGCTTATCAGAATATTTATTAGAATTGCTTTTTTTTTTTTTTTTTTTTAGGCTTTATGGGTACATATTTTAAGTTTCTTTATACAGAGGCCGACAGCTAAATGGATGCAGTAGTTGCTTTTACATGGGTCACAACATATACATTAATCCTACCATGAAAGGCTGAGTATCTCTAAATATCCTTTGGACTAGATTGAATCCATGTCTGATGAAGGAACATGTAGTTCCGAAGCGCATCGGAGGTCTTGTCAAGTCTTAAGGCTTCTGTAGTGAAGGCACGAGCGCTATCGGCTGGAGTGTTCGAGCAGATATTCACTGACGAAATATCTGGTCGAACACCTCTTTTAGCATATTGGCAGTTGGACATCGCAACCACATGGAGAGTTTTATTTTTATTTACATTTATTGGGCTTGTGTAATTGATGACATTTTCTTTAGCAGAGCTAAGTCTACCGTAGTTTTTGAGCTGCAACTTTGAATACTTATCGTATCTGAAGAATTTGCTTTATGTGTTTCTCCGCATAGACAAGTCCATTTGAGTTTGTGATATATATTGGAACTTTTTTGTGACTCATACTGGAGTTTTCTTATGACCTGTTTTGGCTAACAACTTTGCTGTGACCTATTCTATCTACAAGCGTTGTTAGAAGAACATTTGGACATGGATAGATTGTTAATATTCTAAATGAGCACGGTGATGTTATATTTGATTTAAGAAAATATACATACTTATTTGTATCTAATAAAGATTATTGTAACGGTGACAGCTGGGTAAATGTGAATCCTCTGGATCACTGTAAGTGAAGGTGTAGATGCAGACTATGCCAGAGCGGAGTCTAAAGGGCCCCTGTCCTCATCAGAGTCTGCTGCAAGGCCGGACAGACTTATCTGCAGGAACTCCTAGGTCACTACCCCTGACATGGCTACTCACGGTGACAGTCAACGTTCTGGACGGAGGACAGCAGGAACAGGCAGAGGTGCAATGGGATGAAACACAGGCAGGTTCAACCATTGGAAGTAACAGGCAAGTAGAAGATTGGTGTAGCAACAGGTAACAGCAGAACAGGCAACAGGCTGGCATAACAGACAACAAGCAAAGGTCAGGATCAACTGACCCAGAGTACAAGCAGGAAGTTCCTTAAGTCCCAGGTGAAAGGTCATTGGTCAGTTAATGGGTGTACTGTCTCTTTAAATCTTGGAAAGCCGGTGTGAGCATCCCCTAAGGAGGACACGGGCAGGACGCTGGTGGCAGCGAAGACTGGAGCAGGATTGAGAACAGATAAGTACACACAAGCAGAGGGGGCAGGGACCGCAAACAGAGCACTGGAACTTCCAAGGTCCGGAGCAGGGACAGTGGCATGAACCATGACAATTATCATAAAACTTTAAAAGAAATGACTAGAGATGGGCGAATTGATTCTAACGAAGTGGAATTCGTATAGAATTTCAGGAAAACTTCGGTTCTGAACGAAGTCGAATTTGGGGGGTAATTTCCCGGTGAACGAAGCGTGCTTTTGATTGATAAAAGGCTGCAAGCACATGGCTTTACTGGGCAAAGAACCTGGGAGGAAAAAGGGGAAGCCACATGACATGTGCAGAATAAGCCAATCAAGACCGGCGGGATTCTGGATGTCACCACACTAAAAAATTCCGGGGCGCAACCGGGGAGCTCAACCCCCTCACTGAGATAGGAAGGGCGCCACGGCTGTTTAAAAAAAATATATCTCTTATTAAAGAACCTTTTTTAAAACAGCGATTTTGGGGGTGTCATGGCTTGTCTCGAGACGCTTCTCTTACTTTTCTTTTTTCTGATTTTTGGGGGTATTGGAACTGAACCAGGTGCTCCAAACACTGCATTACTTTTTAATGCATCTCTACAGCACTTGAATATCCAAGGTTATCTAACCGTACGTGCATTCATTTAAAAAAACAGCGTTTTTTACAACCCAAATACCATTTAAATTTTTTGGTTGCCATTTTCTTTTGCGCAATTTACATCCAGGGGTTTTTTTTAAGCTTGTTCTGCTGTTGTGGTCACTAAAAGAACGTTCTTTTTCACCGCCAAAAAAGAATTTTAACGACAAAATTCATAACCAAAGGTTTAAAATACAAGTTTTTTCTGTTGTTGATTTAAAATCACCCCGTTTTAACACGCAAAAGCTGTAATTTTTGGCAGCATTTTCTTTTGCGCTTTTCATCCGGGGGTTAAATTAAAGCGTTGTTCTGCTGTTGTATCATAAAAAGAAGCGTTCTTTTTCACCGCAAAAAAACATTTAATTTAGCTAATTTCACACCGAAGGTTAATTACAAATTTTTTCTTTTGCTGTTACCGTAAAATACACGCCATTGTAACACCTACAAAGCGGGTATTTTTTTTGCTCTCATTCTTTTGCGCAATTTACATCCAAGGGATAACTAAGTATTTTTTCTGCATTTGTACTCAGAAAAAAGAAACTTTGTTTTTCACCGCCACAGAAAAATTTCGTAGCAAATTTCTTTCCCAAGTAATTAACCTGTTTGTGCTTTATATAAGTAAAATACACAAGTTTTTTTAAACGGCAAATACAATCAATTTTTTTCTGCCCATTGTGGAGCGCAATTTATACCCAAAGGGTTACCAAATTTCTTAGGGGTTAAAATTTGGATAAAAAACAGGGGGGGTTATGTATCAATACGATATCTTCATCAAACAGTGTCTGTACTTTTTAGAACAAACATAGCAGACAAAAGGGGGGCAGGCCTTCACCTGCGATGGCAGGGCACAAACTTCCGGAGCAGGCCCGGGCCCACAGAAAGGGGGACTCGCAGCAGGGTCACCGTGAGGCCAAACTGCCGGTGTCATCTAGCGGGGGGGCTGACTACAACCAGGGTTCTTGATTGGTTGACTGGGTCATCCACTTCCTCCCAATGACACGAAAATCCCAAAAAAGAGTCGGGGGATCGCAGACACATCCCTTATTGGGGCATGGCCCGGGAGGGGGTCAAGGGCCCCTCACCTGTCCTCCCCGCCTCTGCCCACCCGGGTTTCCCTCACCAAATCAGTGGTCTGGGCTCACCCACTATATAGCGAGATAACCATTGAGGGGGGCATTCACCCGCTACTTGCATGAAGAAAGGGGGCCAATGTCCCCTTCTTCTTGAGAGGGGGCAAAGAAGATTGGAGGGGAGGAGGTCATGTTGTAGGGGTCAGCCTCGCATCCCAAAACCCGGGTGTGAGGACAGCGTGACGAAAACACAAATCATGATGAGTACCGACCGCATTTGGGGGCCGGGTGAACAAGGGGTTCTCATCGCAGGAGAAAGGGGCACTTGCGCGTCAGGCGAGGGACAGCCAGCAAGGGGTTGTGTGGCCGTGAGTCAGCGGGGGGCAGCGTGGAGTCGGGAGCCAAGCCCAGGGGTACAAAACCCGCTTCGCAGGTCCAAAAAGTGCGGGACAGGGGCCAGCGAGGGACGGCGGCAAGAGTACTCAGTGCGGGGCGTTGGGGGTAAAATCAGCACCGGCGGTGTGGCATTTTTTGCTAAGACCCGAGGACCGAATAGGGGATATGTAAATTTGGGCAAAAGTGAAGCGGGCCAGGAGCTAACGTTGCACCGCGGCCCCCGCGTCACACTCAGCTCACCATCCGGTGCCTGGGAGAAACGTGGCTCAGAGGGTGGGCCATCCTGCCCCAGCAGCAACACAGCACACGCCCATAGCACCCTGCCATGCGCCAGTAAGGCCCAAACCCCCTCTGCAAAGGTACCTGTTTCTCTTTGCCATCATCTCCCGGTTCCCAAAGCTCCTGCTCCTCGTATCATGGTGCCGCAGTCGTTAAGCAAGGGATGCAAAGAGACAACAGTAAAGGGGTCCAACCATCCTAAGGGGCAGAAGCTGATCGAGCGAGATGGAGAGTTCCAAAACTAAATTTTATTTCCAAAAAGGGAGAACCAGCACTTCAAAATAGTAGAACAAAGGGGGGCCGGTCCTTAGCTTAACGGGTTTTTTCCAAGGGGCCGGGAGCGCGGGGCTGGGGCTGTAACTACGGCGGGGGCCCGTCATGTCCTTTTTGGCCCACTGGTGAATGTGCTTCCTGCCCAGCACACCAACAACTTGGACAGGAGACGCCACTTTCTCTCCACTTTTCCCAAAATGCGGCTCCGCCCAATGTCCGCCTCCCCCTCCTCCACCACCACCATCATTCAGCCTCACAAGACTGCTCCATCTACCACATTGTAGGGCACGCGTTGTCACGTAGTTCTCCCCCCTGGGTTGCCCCGGCGAACGACTCACACAAGCAAAACTGCTCCGCGTCAGCACAAGAAATCGTGTGTGGCCTTCCTCCGCGCCAACTGCAAACGGGAACCCCTGGGGAAGGGCAATGGGAGTAATTGGTGATGCACTGCCCGAGGAGGGATGGGCCAGCGCCCTCATGGCGCACTGTTCAATCTGGTTTGAAAAGTTCCCGAAGTCTTCCACCGATTTTCAAAGATTCTGAAAATGGCCAGGAAACTGTGCATGCACTTTATCTTTTCCTACAAACCCAGGAACAACCCCCACGAGTTTTCACGCAGAACGCCCCCCAACACACTCGATATGCGATGTTTCCCCCGTTGGAATTCCAGCCTGCACATTTTTTGACCGACTTAGAACAGAAAAAGGGACTTTAACGATTTTTGATGATCCGGGTACAGGGTACCCCCTGTGAAACTTTATGTTAGCCAGTGGCAGCTCATGCGGACACCCCCGTTTTTTGAGGCCATTCGAGGAGGTGACGTTATTTTTTTTTGTTCGCCAGGACTCCTAATAACCAGAGATTAAAAGGGATTCACATCAAAAAAATTAATTTATTGCAGACCAAGTAAAAAAATGTGAAAAATTTCGGCTTAAAAAGTGAAGCCTTTTTAAAGCAGAAAAAAGTTCCTTTTTAAGCTAAAACGTTGCACACTTTTTTGTACCGATCGCAATAAATTAATATTGATGTTCACCCTCTCTAATCTCGGGAATTTTGGGGTGAGAGTGAGGCTTTCTCACCATGGAGGTCCTTTTGCATTGGATTCGTGGCATTAAAAATTTGGATTTCGTGCTGGCCCGATTTTTTGTTTTTTGATATGACGAAGGGATGAATAACGTAATCCTTGTTTCAGCCCTGGAACAACGAAAAACTTCGGGCGGGGGAGGGGACACTGGCGACCCATTTTCCGGCCAATATTCCGGTGGGACGAAATGGAGGAGACTTTGGGGAGCAGAAGCATGGTCTGGTAAAATTTAGTGTTTTCCCCCCGGTGACAAAGGGGAGGGCGGAGCAGCGGGAAGGGTAGAGGGAGATGAGGAAACGGGCAATACCCGCAAGCACCAGGGCAGAATACAGGGGAGATGGAGACGGGGACCCCTCGGATCACTTCTGCAATGGCACGCAGCATGCTGATTTCCCCGGTTATGACACAGAATAGTCCATCCGGCAGGGGGTGATTCGGGCCTCCCACCCAAATTGGACCCTACTACCGGTCCAAAATGGAGCCTTTTTCCCAGCGCTGAGGGGGAGTACAAATCAAAACTAAGGGAAAATCCTCCAAGTCTTTTGGCCGCTGCCCTATGTGCGGCATCGTCCTCCTCTCCGGTCTACCGGGGTTCTTCAGCGCTCACACACGCCGCGGCGGGGGGGGAAAGTGGGGGGTAGAGCAGTACCAGCTCCTCACAGCAAACCCAAGTCTGATCCCCCTGATAGCAGTTTCCCTTTCCCCCCCTAGTGGGAGGGCAGCGCCAACAGCGCAGCAGCGGACCTGGACAGACCCTGAACCAACAGGCGTGGCCTACTTGGGCACATCTGCCACCCCAGTTAAAATCCCCTGGGCACTGGGAAAACCAAAATGGGTTGGGCCGCAACTTGCCGATTTTTCAGGGAGAACTGTCCTCCCCGGGCCCAAAGGGGGTCAAACGGGTGTAATGGGCGGGGGCCCCAAGGAGAACTGCTTGCCCGGGAAATGGGAACAACTGACCCCTTTTTTAAATGAAAAGCTGGGTCGGGCCCGGTTTTTTACACACCAATGCCTTAGGGGTCAGACTACATCAGCCCTGACACCTCACCCAAACTTTGAGAAATGAGTCTGGGGGTTTAAACTACCTGCCTCAGCCACTATTCTGATGCCGCCAAACCTGATTGCCACACATCTGCTGCCAGTTTCTCCATCTGCCACCAGCCATCTTTACCAGGGACTGGTATTGCCACCCACCTCCAAGCTCTGTCATTGTGCCGCTCTATGACCTCATGCTGCTGCTGCTGTGGCTGTTGCCATGCTCTCCAAACTGTATCATTGTGCCACTCTGTGGCCTACTCCTTTTTTTGCCACCTCTAGAATGTCATTGTGCCACTGTCTGACCTCATGTTGCTGCTGCCTTCACCTCCACTCTCTGTCATTGTGCCACTCTGTGGTCTACTCCTGTTTTTGCCACCTCCAGAATGTGATTGTGCCCCTGCCTGACCTCATTCTGCTGCTGTGGCTGCTGCCGTGCCCTCCACACTGTGTCATTGTGCCACTGTCTGACCTCATGCTGCTGCTGCCATCACCTCCACTCTCTGTCATTGTGCCACGCTGTGACCTACTCCTGTTTTTGCCACCTCCAGAAAGTCATTGTGCCACTGCCTGACCTCATGCTGCTGCTGTGGGTGCTGGGCCCTGCCCTCCCCACTGTGTCATTGTGCCACTGTCTGACCTCATGCTGCTGCTGCCGTCACCTCCACTCTCTGTCAATTTGTCACTCTCTGGCCTACTACTGTTTTCCCACCTCCAGAATGTCATTATGCCACTCTCTGACCTAATGCTGCTGCTGCCTTCACCTCCATTCTCTGTTATTGTGCCACTCTGTGGCCTACTACTGTTTTTGCCAACTCCACAAGTCCCTTGTGCCACTGTCTGACCTCATGCTGCTGCTGTGGCTGCTGCCGGGGACCTCCACACTGTGTCATGTGCCACTCTTTGGCCTACTCCTGTTTTTGCCACCTCACACTGTGTCATTGTGCCACTGTCTGACCTAAATCGGGCTGCTGTGGCTGCTCCCCGTGACCTGCACACTGTGTCATTGTGCCACTCTGTGGCCTACTCCTCTTTTTTCCACCTCCAGAATGTTATTGTGCCACTGTTTGACCTCATGCTGCTGTGGCTGCTGCCGTCACCTCCACACTCTGTCACTGATGTTGCCAACTGAACTCTCAGCTTGTTTTTTTCCAGCTTCGCTGCCATGACTTTATCAGGCTACATTCCCACTTGAGTTTCTTTGGTCAGATTTGCCCTCTTAAGTGCCCAGGGAATTTTATAGTGAAGCGATTCTAAGAGCGGCGGCAGTCATCTGCGTGTCATACTAAAACACAACATTGTATGAAGACTAGTGTTGAGCGATTGCGTTGGCTATCGAGATCGATCGATAGTCGATAGTCGGCCGCTATCGATAAGGTTTTTCGATAGTGAGCATCGATTATGAGCGATTACCATTAAAGAGTCATGGGAGAGGGAACAACACCTTCATTCTTACACCCAAACAGGGGTGGGGAAGCTGGAATTAACATCCACAACAGCAAATGGATACGTTTCTACATCTTTGGCAACACACTTAGGTTATAAAAGTCACAGAACCTTTTTAATTTCACCTTGGTGAATATAGAATTGCTGTTTTAAGATTTACGTGGAAGCTGCGTCAATGGAACAAAGCTGGGTGTGTAAAAGTCAAAAAACACGTATCTGGGTTTTGTTTTTCGTATAATACACGGTATTTTTTGCAATCCTTTCAATTCACCCTGTGTGACATAGAATTGCTGTTTTAAGATTTACGTGGATGCTGCGTCAAGAACAAAGCTGGGTGCGCAAAAGTCAAAAAACCACCCTATCTTTATGTTTTCGTATGATACCGGTATTTTTGGCCAACAAACAACCTGTGCTGACTACAAGATTGCTGGATTGGGAATTTAACTGCAAGGTGGATATAATCAAAAGTCACAGGTGTAATGGTAAAAATTAAAAATGAACACATACTGAAATGTATACTGAAAATAAAAGGTGGAGTTTTGCACCTAAACAAAGAGACCTGCAGTTACTAGAAATGATGTGTATCCAATAAAGTTCAGGGTGCCCAATATCCAGGAAATATTTCAATAGCAAACTGTTAATAATAAAGATATTCCACTACAATGTCTACACTAAGTCTTGGTGAATTTTAAATCCAGGTTCTTTATAGATAGAGCTTGTTCTTGTGTTCGCCCGCGCCCCCCCCCCCCCTGCTTCCCCCCGCCTTGAATTTACAGCGGTAATATGCTTCTTTAAAATCTCTAGCTAACTACATAAAATCTTCAAACTCTAATATAACAAAATTGAAAGGACACAGCTAATAGTAGAGGTTTCTCTCTGCAGAAATAGACAAATTTTCGCTGAGCTGTTTGGCCACAGGCAGAGCGCAGGTCCTACCCTATGAGACGCTGAGAGACACTGAGGCGGGAAACAGGAAACGCTGTTCTATGTAAAACGGGGTCATGTGATTTTTTCCAGCCAATCGCAACTATACACATCCCAGCCCATGACGTCGCACACACATCTCACCCTGCTCTATTCTGTAATCTGATTTGCTGGCCGGGCCAAAATTACAGGAAGCGCCGAAAAAGGCGCGATCTTAATAGATGATGCACAGATTTTAACCTTAATTATCGCTTTGATCTGGAAATTTCGATCCCCAAATAAAAACCTTGTCGATTTCAACTTTGTCGATAAAATGCTCAACCCAACTAATGAACCAAACCAAGCCCTCTGCATATTTAAGCATGGCACAACGTTCTACAGCACCCTACAGGCTCTGTGTGTAATGGTGCGGTGCTGACAGACGTATGCCGAGGTGCCGACCACTAACATCCGGGTGTGGATCCTCTGTGATCACCGCAGGAGAGGTGGTAGCTGGAGGACCACGCCAGGGAGCGGAGTTTAAGGGGCCCCTGGACTTCGCCAGAGCCCGCCGCAAAGCGGGATGGACTTGGCTGCGGGACCCCCAGGTCGCTACCCCTGACGTGGCTACCTGCGGTGACAGGAACACAGGAACAAAGGAGAACATAAGCAGGGCAGGTAAAACATACTCAGGAACACAGCAGGATACAGGAGGGATAAATGTACACATAACACCACAGGATACGGCAGGAACTGAACGCGTAAAACAGCAGGTACAGACCAGGAACAGGTGCCAAGGCAGAACACAGGACAGGTGCAGAGACATGAGACATCAGACATAACAGGAGACAGACAGAAGGTCAGGAGCTCAGATGGGGTTAAGTACAGAGATACTTGCTGGAGCTCAAGATGGAAACAGTAAGACACAGCAACAGACTGCAATGAACTGACCCAGAGTAAAGATATAGCAAGAGGTCTGGGGTGAAGAGGAAGGTGCACAGAACAGGAAACTAATAAATAGGCAGGAAGCTACCGTGCACACGCCCTAGGTGGCACAGTGCACAGATAGGACCCAGCAACAAGACTGGACAGGACAGGCAAGTACATAGTAGAAAACAGGCTGCCGGGACCCCTGCACAGGGAGCCCCAGCAGAGACATGGCAGGCACGAACATGCCGACGGTCCAAGGAAGGGATCGTGGCATGAACCGTGACACTGTGCAGCCTGGAAATATCTGTTAAGTAATTCGGACCAAAACAAATTTTGTCGGGAAATTCGGCGAAGTCACCGAATCGAATATTTGAGAACTTCTCCCATCTCTAGAGATGACAGATAAACACTATCGTTAAAACCCCTAATAAGTCCCTGTACTCATCTTGGGATTACGACTAATCCTGCCTGTCCAAAAATGGGGTAGCCATCCTGATATGGGTGACCCTGTACTGAAACCTGGTCCTATCCGCAAACCTGTTTGAGTCTCTACAATCAATCTAATAAGAGACAGAACAGAGGAAATTCAAATACCAGGGCGATAAAAACAAACCATGTGGCCACTAAAAATATTGGTATATATCAATTGAAGTTTGGGAAAGAACAATTTATAATATATACACAATGGCACATTTGAAGATGGGCGTTGGGGTGCCGTTTTCGAGCGAGGAATCATTAAACATGTTAGTGAATAGCAAAAAGAGTTGTCTTTCAAATGATTGAATGAATAAAGAGAAAAATCAAAGCTGTCTAAAAGCGATCAAATGTAGTGAAAAAGTGGATCATTTAAAATTAAAGTGAAAATATATAAGATCGCTCAAGAAATAAATATCAGCTCTCAGCTCCGTGAGGCATGGAGTATGAATAAAAAAAAAAGAAGCTTTTATTAGGTGTAAAGCAATATCTGAAAAAGAGCTCAAACCTTTTAAAAAAATACATAAATAAAATCACGAACAAAAAATCAATAACGGCGCAACATCAGGAATTTGGATGTAGAAAATTGCAGGGAAATACAGTAATTGAAATTCTGTAAGCGCTTCTCATTGGTCGGCATAAGCCAGCCAATCAGAATAGGAGTGACAGTGACCCATTATAACCTATGGAGTAGTATTGACCAATCAAATGAAAAGGCGGGACAGTTCAAAATACAGTAAAAATGCATAAAAGAGCTGATTGGTTTAACTAGCGGGGGCTTGGCTATCCCGACCAATCAGTGCGCGAGCTACTTTGTCCATTGTAGTCTATGGAGAGATGGGGCACTGAAATCTCAGCTCCGTGAGGCATGGAGTATTAGTAAATAAATTGTTTTTATTAAGTGTAAAACATTCTCTGTAAAAGAGCTCAAACCTTCTAAAAACATACATCACTCAAATCCCTAACAACGTGTTTGTCGCTGTCACCGGCGCTACATCAGGAATTGCGATATAGAAAATTGCCGGGAAATACAGGAATTCAAATTCTGTAAGCTCTTCTCGTTGGTCGGCAAAAACCAACCAATCAGAATAGGAGCAACAGTGACCCATTATAAGCTATGGAGTAGTGTTGACCAATCAAATGAAAAGGAGGGACAGTTCAAAATACAGTAAAAAAGGCAGGAAAGAGCTGATTGGTTGAGACCAGGCGGCAGATATGAATCCACCAATCATATGTAGTGCGTCTGTTTTGAGTGTAGCAAGAAGGGCGCGATAGAAGGCGCCCTAAAAGTTAAATTTCTGTCTATGGGAAATATTCTAGTACTGTGATGGTTGGGGGAAGAGGGGCTCGTCCTGCTTAGGGCCAATCAGCGGGTGAGCTACTTATCTCATAAGTTCTATGGGGCAAAGAAAATGCAGAGCGAGCTCTGTTTGTGAATTGGCTAAGTAAAAGAGGCGCGATTTTTTTGGGCCAATGGGAGAGCGAGCGACTCTCTTATGGGTTTTCTAATGAAATCTATAATAAAACTGTACATGCCAGAAATCAAATTATAAGACTCAAGAAGTTGTACCGATCTCTAATTAAAAAAGAACAATAATATGGGGGTAATGAAAATAAACAAATAAAAATGAATTCAATGAGTTCATTTTTATTTCTTTATTTTCGTTAGCCAATGATCCATAATATGGGTGTAACGAAAATAAAGAAATAAAAATTAATTCATTTTCCCCATAGAACTCTGAGATAAGTAGCTCACATGCTGATTGGCTAAGCAGGACGAGCCTCTCATCCCCCCAACCAATCACAGTACTAGAAACTCCACCCCCTTTCTTTAGAGTTCCTCCGAAATGTTGCGATCGTGCAGCGCTTAGCCGGTTGTCCACGCTACTCCTACTAAACTGCAATGTTTGGATAATGCACGCTTAAGGTATTTACCTAAATGCATAATTGTCTGTGCCCATATTGTCTAAAGGACTGCTTTATGGACTTTTTACATATACAGCCGTAACCAAATGGTAGCTGGCTTTGTACATATGTCTTTGATATTTAATACATTTTTGTAAGCTATTAAGCTATCATGGGGTCCTATCTATTTTCAGTGTGAACAGTAGCAATATAACCACACAAATATATTCCTGAAAAATAAAAGGCAGGTGTAAAAATAAAATGCAGATTCTACATTCAGCCATTAAAAAAAAAAAAGTCAACAGCACCTTCATGGGTAATAAACAGGGGGATTATGATTAGAGATTTAGGGCCACATGTATGAACGGGCTTTTCTGGCGTATACTGCGCCTCCCAGCCCGAATCCCGCTGTCGGACGCAGGGATTCAGTGTTAGACGCAGCATTCGCCACTTTCAGCTGCGCCCCGCATGAAGGGGCGGGCAGTGGGCGCGGTGTGGGTGCGGGGTAGGCGTTCCGGGGTGGGACGCGGCGCGCTCGTATACTCCGAGGCATGTACGATTGGGAGTTGGCAAAGCGAGGCGCAATGCAGCGCTCGGCAGCTCCGACAGGCAGACCAGGTTTTTTTTGGTCTAAATCCTCCGACAGAGGCATAGTGAAGCAGGATCCGAACATGCGAGGAAGCAGATCGAAGATCGCGACAGAAATCTCGGTGCTCCGCTCTGTGCAGCAGGAGTATGATTCCGAAAAAATTGCCTTTATACAGGCGGAAAACAGTGTCAGAAAAGAGCTGAACCTCAAAAATAAACATAATTAAAAAAAAAACACTTTCCAAAACTCTAGAACGGCACAATATCAAGAATTATGATATTGTAAATTGCCTGGAATACCAGTAATTCAAATTCTGAAACCTATTCTCATTGGTCGGCATAAACCAGCCAATCAGAATAGGAGCGACAGTGAACCATTAAAACCTATGGGGAAGGATTGACCAATCAGAATCCACGGCGGGATAATTCAAAATACAGTAAAAAGACAGAAAAGAGCTGATTGGCTGAGCTAGCGGGTGCTTGGCTATCCCAGCCAATCAGAGCGCGAGCTACTTCTCCCATTATAGTCTATGGAGAGATGGGCGCACTGAAATCTCGGCGCTCAGCGCCGTGCGGCATGAAGTATTAATCAAAAAATGATTTTTATTAAATGTAAAACATTATCAGATAAAGAGCCGAACCCTTCTTTACAAATAAAGCAGTTAAAAACCCGAACAACGCGTTTGTCGCCGAGACCGGCGCTACATAGGGAATTGCAATAGAGAGAATTGCCGGGAAATACAGTAATTCAAATTGTTTAAGCTATTCTCATTGGTCGGCATAAACCAGCCAATCAGAATAGGAGCGACAATGTCCCATTATAACCTATGGAGGAGAATTGACCAATCAGAATAGGAGCGACAATGTCCCATTCTATCCTATGGAGAAAAATTGACCAACCATATTCAAAGCCGGGACAGTTCAAAACACAGTAAAAATGCAGAAACGAGCTGATTGGTTGAAGCGGCGGGGGCTCGTCCAGCTTAGCCAATCAGAGCGCGAGCTACTTTCTCATAGAGTTCTATGGTTAAAAGAAATTCTGAGCGTGCTCTGTGATTGGCTAAGTTAAAAGAGGCACCGTTATTTGAACCAATGGGAGAGCGAGCGACGCTCCTATGGGTTTTCTAATGCACTCTGAAATAAAACTGTACATGGCCGAAATCAAATTATAACACTACAGAAGTGGTCCCGATGTGTATATAAAACGAATGATAATATGGGGGTAACAAAAAAAAAATATTAAATCAATAAAATCATGTTTATTTCTTTATTTTCGTTGCACTCATACTATTGATCCTTGGCTAACGAAAATAAAGAAATAAACATCATCAGTGGACATGTACCCAAATACAGTGGGTGTGAATTAAATACATATAGCATAGATTGCTGTAGAGAAAGTGTAAAAGACATATGATGTTTCAAATGTAAAAGAAGCAAAATGGATACAGTAAAAGATAAAGTAAAACTAATGGATCAAAAATACGCAATAATGTAAAGATGGCAAAATTCCTAATAATTCAAGGACTTCAAACTATCTGCAATAGATCAGGGTTATATAAAGGAGGTGAAAGACTGTCTGCTATTCAGTTCCCATGGTTTTAATGCTTTTAAACCGGAAAACCCATTGAGCTCCCCTTTAGGATTTTTTTTTCTTAATCTCCCCTACGTATCTGAGATGTTATTACCTCCTGATATTTAACATAGATCATATCTATATACATTGTTCATATGGTGCAGAACCCATTGCCTAAGTGTACTATGGGTGATAATAGGGCCAACTACCCTTTATGAAGATGCTATAGTACTCAGAATTAATAATGTTATTTTCTATATTCAGATAGAGAATGAAATGACAACAGTTCTCAGAGCTGTGATCAGATACTCTGTTTATTAGCAAGCCAGTCATACAGATTTAAACATGTCACATTGGCAAATTTTCCCATAGCCCCCACCTTTGCAGTCAAATCCTTCAAACAACCATTGTTTAACAAATTTGTAGCCATCCTTTTAGCATAAGACCAGGAAGGTATCTTGTCATATCTGACCATGAGCTTTGTAAAAGAACAGACAAGTGTTCTTCGGACTGAGAAAAAACTGTATTAAGGTGTATGCTGACAATTCTAGCTGAAGCCAGCATGAAATGGCGGAAATATTGAGCAAAACGGGAGAGCTGACATTTCTCTATCTAATCCCCATCAATTCCCTCCTTTTTGTGAAACAGGAGAGCCTACTCTAAATTCGAACAGGTGTTTTCTTTCCCAACCTCACTTGCCCAACAGTCTAGGTAACTGTTTGACAACTGGTGGACGGTGCCTGACCTATGTTATGGCGAGCCCTGTAAATACAACGATCTTGTTCCAAGTCTGCTCTCCTCATCGCAGGTTCACGTCGCCCATGGTTCTTTAACCCTTTAAGGTCTAAGCCTGTTTTGGAGTTAAGGACCAAGCACTTTTTTTCACATCTGACATGTGCCACTTTATCTGTGAATAACTTTTCAATACTTTTACCTATCCATGTGATTCAGAGACTGTTTTCTCGTGAAACATTGTGCTTTAATTTAGCAATTAATTTTGGTCGATAAAATCCTTGTTTAGGTGTGAAAAATATCGAAATGTTGTGAAAATTTGGAAAAATTTGCCATTTTCAAAGTTTAAAAATTTCTGTGTGCAAGACATATAGTCACACCAAACAAAGTAGTAAATAATGAATATCTACCATATGTCTACTTTGTGTTGGCATTATTTTTTAAAACATCCTATTATTTTTTAAGACATTTGGGGGCTTTGAAATTTAGTAGCAAATTTTAACATTTTCAAGAAAATGTGCAGAACAGATTTTTTTTGGAACTAGGCCACTTCTGATGTGGTTTTGAGGGGCTTGTATGTTAGAAACCCCCATAAATGACTCAATTTCAGAAACAACAACCCTTAACATAGTCAAAACAGCATTTAGGAAGTTTATTAACCCTCTAGGTATTTCGCAGAAATTAATGAAAAGCGAAGGTGAAATTTCAAAATTTTAACTTTTTTGCAGATTTCCGATTGTTGTTCATTATTCATTGGAACCCCATAGATTTTACCAAGAAATCGTAACTCAATAATGATTCTTCTTATTATGCAGTTTTTAGAAATATCCCACTTGTAGCCCATATGCGCTTTTTGACTCTTCCACAGGCCTCAGAATTGTTTAGGAATATTTTTCAGGCTTTATTGGGGCAGTGATGGACAGTGACAGATGTGGGAACATAAGTTACAAACTGTCTTTTTAACTGATCAGACAGCTATAACAATATGAGTGAGGGGAACAGGGACTTGGCAATGAAGGGGTTAACTTTTTGTGTGTTTTTCACTGTATGAGCCAGTGATGATCACTGGCAGAAAATTGCTAGAACTTGAATGTGGAAAACTGTCTGATCAGACAGCTGCCACAAATAGATCACAGGGGCAGTGAAGTGATTAGGCAGTGGAGGGGTTAATAAAGTATTTCAGGCTGTGACAGCCCAGATCACAGCACAGGGCACTAGGACCCAGCACAGAAATATGATCTCCTCAGTGTATCTCACAGAACAGAGCCTGGGACCTGGATCAGCTGTAATTGTTGAGTCAGCAGACTGACTAACCAATCCCAGCGATTCTCGGCACAGGACTCCTGTGTGATCACCTGCTGTGTAGCTGTGCTAATTAGCTGTCAGAAACAGCAATTAGCATAGAGCTTTCACCTTATCTCTGCGCAGGGAGACAGAAAGCTTTCATGAAGTTCCTGGACGTCATGGTGCATTAACAGGCAGTGAACCAAGACGTACAGGAACGTCAGGGTGCCTTAAAGGGTTAATCTTTTGCATACTTTTGAAAAACAAAAGAAAATAGCTTTAATCATCACATATTAAAAGAAGTGTCATAAAAAACTTGCACACATCTTGCATTTTTCCCATACGCTATCCATTTAACCCTCTAAACCAATTCAGTGAATTAAGGAAGGAATAGGTGTCATTCCACCAACTGTCTCTATTTTTCACGTTTTCATGAACATAGGAAGCAAAAACAAGGTCCCTGACTATTTTGTTGCTTACACTCGTCTGGACCAGATGTGACCTACCATCCAGGCTGTTTGTTGTCTTCAACTCTCTTATGTAACGTGTCTTGGAAACGTGAATGGGTCTACATGATCAGCAGGTATGATAAATGTAGCTAGGGTCAACCGGGCCAACATGCAGGATCCACTAACACCTAGAGGTAACCACTTCAGGGCCTTGTATCCACATACCCTATAAACAGGAGGTAAGTCCCAAAAGGCAGTGTTGTAACACCAGCCAGTGTGCTGTCTACGAGGACTGTCACATTTTTCAACATACACCACTCCAAGGGGGCTACAGTACCCGGCATCTGGGTTTCCACAGGTGGGACTGCCAGGTGTATAACCAGAGTCTTCATTACATGGGAGATATTCAGGAAATTTAGCACATATAGTCTTATTTCCTTCAGTGAACAAGCTCCCATATTCCCAAGTAGTATTGTGTATGTTTCTTTCTAGAAGAGAGTGCTTAAATGTATCTAAGGTGCTTTAAAACATATCTGCAAACCCTCAGATGGAAGTTTTCCAAAGTTCTCTGTCTTACTTCTTTTCTGCGGAGTCCACTTACCCCCCTGAAGAGCCATATACTGGCTACTACCTTTTTAACTGGTAAGGTTTCCTTGCCACCATGCGAGTGTTATCCACCCTCCTAATGGGAAGTCTACTGTGGTGTTTTGCATCTTAATGTTCCTTGTCTCATTATTTGCCAATTTATCTGAACAGTTTCCCCATCCCATTAACTCTTCCCAAGACACAGGTATGGCCAAATATGGGAGGCTTTCAACTTATACAGGAGAGTGTGTACATAACCAACAATCAGTTAGATTCACTATTCATTCCTTCCAATATTGCTGTATGGTGTTTTAAGAACTTGTACTCATAGTTGTTTTGTGTACATAGAGAATCCTTCAATGGCAGTAGGTATCAAACAAACAAAAAGAAAATTAAAAAAAATTCCTCCTCTCTACTCCCCTGTTGGAGGCACAATCACAAGTGTGTAATGACTGGTGTGTATCCAGTTCAGTTTTCTTTCCAGCTTTACTGAGGTGGCTGTAGTTGGCAACACTTGCTATGGACCCTTGTATCTAGCAACAAGACTTCTGCCGATGTGCTTTTTGGTTACCACCCAATCTTCAGGTTGCAGTTTATGACTCCATTGGATCTGGAATGGAAGAGTACACTTGTTTATGCACTTGAACTAGTCTAGCATGTAGTGTTGAGACATATTGGGCCAGCTCACCATGGTGAAGTGACAATTGCTGAGGAAAATGCAGGCCCAAACTCTGCCCATTACCAAACAGTTTCTCATATGGTGAGAGCTTCATTTTCCTGTTAGGTGTATACAGGACAGAGAACAAATGGCAAACTCTGTCCATGGCTTTCCTGTCTCTTCCATGGGTTTACTGATCTTCAACTTGAGTGTCATTTAATCTTTCTACCTTCCCACTGGTCTGAGAGTGTTAATAGATGTGAAGCGCCCGCTGTATCCCCCCCCCCAAAAACTTTTTAGTACTTCAAACATCACTTCACCTGTGAAATGTGTTCCTCTGTCTGATTCAATTACCTAAGGTATTCCATACCAGCATATTACCTCAGACATCAGTTTCGTGGCTGTAACTAGTGTTGAGCGATTATTATCGACAGAGTCGAAATCGGCACAGTTTTTATGTTGATCGAAATTTTTAGATCATGCGATAATTTAGGTTAAAATCTGTGCATCATCTATTATTATCGCGCCATTTTCGGCGGCCAGCAAATCAGCTTACAGAATAGAGCAGGGTGAGATGTGTGTGCGACGTCATGACTGGGATGTGTATGGTTGCGATTGGCTGGAAAAATCACATGACCTCGTTTTACATAGAACAGCCCTTCCTGTTCATGATCAGTGTCTCTCAGCATCTCATAGCAGTAGGACGTGCGCTCTGCCTGTGTCCAAACAGCTCAGCGAAATTATTCTATTTCTTCACAGAGAAAGCTCTACTGTTAGCTGTGATCCTTAAAACTTAGTTAGATCAGAGATTGGAAGATTCTATATAGTTAGGTAGAGAATTTTAAAGGAGCATCTACCGCTGTAAAGTCACAGGGAGGAGCGGGGGGGGAGGGGCCTCGGGCGAACACAGACAAGCTCTATAAAGAATATTGGAAATAGCTCACCAAGACTTAGTGTAGACATTGCACTGCAACAGTTTTATTATTAACAGTTTTCTATTGAAATATTTCCTGGATATTGGGCAGCCTGAACTATATTAGGATACACATCTTTTCTAGTAACTGCAGGTCTCTTTGTTAGGTGCAAAACTCCACTTTTATTATCAGTATACATTTCAGATAGGTGTTCTTTTTCAATTTTGCCCATTCCAGCTTTGTTGATATAGCCACCTTGCAGTTAAATTAGAATCCAGCAATTTTGTAGTCAGCACAGGTTAATAGGTGCCAAAAATACCTTTTATTATCCGAATACATTACAGATACGTGTTTTTTCACTTTGGCGCACTACAGCTTTGTTCATGAGGCACCTTGCACTTAAAATGTGAATACAGCAATTTTGTAGTCACCACAGGTGAATTTAATGGTGCCAAAAATACCGGTTATTATCCGAAAACATTACAGATACGTGTTTTTTTCACTTTGGCGCACTACAGCTTTGTTCATTGAGGCACCTTGCACTTAAATGTGAATACAGCAATTTTGTAGTCACCACAGGTGAATTGATAGGTGCCAAAAAATACCTTTTATTATCCGAATACATTTCAGATACGAGTTTTTTTCACTTTTGGGCAGGTCCAAGCTTTTGTTGATAGATCTACTTTGCCAGTTAAATTTGAATCCAGCAACTTTGTAGTCACCACAGGTTTCTAGGTGCCAAAAAATACCTTTTATTAAACGTATACATTTCAGTACGTGATTTTTTCACTTTGGCGCAGGCCAGCTGTGTTGATAGAGCCACCCTTTCAGTTAAATTTGAATACAGCAAATTTGTAGTCACCACAGGTGAATTGATAGGTGCCAAAACTCCATTTTCATCTCCGTATACATTTCAGACAGGTGATTTTTTTTCACTTTTGGTCAGACAAGCTTTGTGATAGATCTACTTTGCAGTTAAATTTGAATCCAGCAACTTTGTAGTCACCACAGGTTGATAGGTGCCAAAATATACCTTTTATTATCAGTATACATTTCAGATACATGTTTTTTTCACATTGGCGCAGGCAGCTGTGTTGATAGAGCCACCTTGCAGTTAAATTTGAATCCAGCAACTTTGTCGTCACCACAGGTGTCAGAAACAGGAATAGGTAGGACACAGTTAATTGGACATATATTGCAAAATGACTTGTTTTTGCAAGATCTTTAATATAGCTATCAATCCCTGTATTGAGACAACCCATTTAATACAATTAAAAAAGAGAAACAAAGACATGGTGGGGTTCCATCCTATTTTAAAAATGTGTTTTCTAGAATTAAACTACTAAAAAACTTGCATGTACAAAATAGCTGGTAAAAAATTTCCTCTGAATTGTACAAGGGAGGTACAGAAAAACTTGACCAGATGTAGGTTATTCAGAGGACATGAGTATGGAGCACGGACAGAGAGCAAAGTACAGAGACAATTTCCTCCAGCACGTTGAGTAAAATGAGAAAAAGAATGCCAAGAAAAAGGGCACCTGGGTGGAACAGGAGCGTTAACCAACAGTATTTCCAAGTGAAGCTCAATTGATCCGCACTCAAACGGAGGGGCAAGCGCTACCCAGGACAGAGACAGTATATGTCCAGTTCAACTAAAATGGTGGTTGAAAGACTCCTTTTTCTGTCACTTTTTATCTGGGGTTTATGCAGGTTTGGGCTCATGCTGTGGCCCAGGACAGGTATATTTCAATGTCCGTTGAAACTAAAATGGTGGTTTAAAGACTCCTTTTTTTTCCCGCACTTTTTAATCTGGGGGTCATGCAGGTTTGGGGCTCATGCTGTGGCCCAGGACAGGTATAGTCAATGTCCAGTGAAACTTTAAAAAGGTGGTTGAAAGATTCCTTTTTCCGGCACTTTTTAATCTGGGGTCAAGCAGGTTTGGGGGTCAGCTGTGGCTCAGGACAGGGAAAGTTTTATTCCAGTGAAACTTAAATGGTGGTTGAAAGACTTCTTTTTCCGGCACTTTTTTAATCTGTGGGGTCATGCAGGTTTGGGGCTCATGCTGCGTTTTCCGGGGCAGGGATAGTCAATGTCCAGTTAAAGTAAAATGATGGTTCAAATAATACTGCCTTTGGCATTTTTTAATTTGTGGGATGCAGGTTAAGGGTCTTTTGGTGGTCAAGTCAGGGATAGTAAAATGGTTGTGATTTTTTTTCTTTGGCCTTTTTAACCTAAGTGTGTTGCCTAAGATTAGCACGTACCCTTTTAACGTTGGGGATGTTAATTCCAGTTTCCACCTGTTTGGGTGTAAGAAAAAGGGGTTTTTTGTTGCTCTCCCTAGTTTTTAAAGGGCACGGCATAAACTATCATCGACCACCCGAATATCTTGTCATGATGGCCAAACTAACGACCATTGAAAGTCGTACCCAACTAATCGCTCAACACAGCTGTAACTCGCATTGTACCACCATGGGGTGGTTAGATCACCTGAAAAGTGATCGATACATACCAACACATACTCAACCCCTATTTTTTCAGCTGTATGTAATAAATCTGCACTCTTGAAATGGTAGAGAGGCTTACCATTTTTTTTTGGGGAACCTTTACTTTTTTCTTGATTATGAGAGCAATGCATGCACGACCGGATAAACCTAGTCACTGAACCTGATGCATATCACACTTTTGTGATAATGTCCATCATATTTTGCTCTGTCCATGTATGGCTTGAGTTATTAAAGGATACAGAGTTCTAGGTAACACAGTTTGAGTTCCTACCATTTGTAGTCCATCAAGAGTAGTCTGTGCACCTGCCCTAGTCTGGGCCTCTCTCTCTTCTGATCCTTGCTGTGGAAATCTTTTAAAGGCCCCAGGCATCACGTAAACAAACATGGTTTTTGTAGCACATTGTCCATCCATGGGTGGTGGGCTGCTCCCCTTTGTGGTTTTCCAATGCTTCCAGTGTTGATCTGTGGGAGATTTGACTTTAACGATTGAGCTTTTAGGTGAAGCAGGCTTTATCAGTTGGGTTTTTAGCTTCCCCTTTTTAATGGGTTTACCTTGGGGGAAATAAGAAAACTTCGAGCCTTTTAGATAGGACCATAATCATGGGGGACGGGCCAAAAAGGGTACCCTTTGGGCTGAAGAAGTTACCATTTTAAAATTTGCCATTTTAATCCCCAAAAAGGGGCGTCCTTCCCCTCCTTGAAATGCATAGGGGGAATGACTCTGCCTTTTTTTACCCCATGTTGGGGGGGTATGGGGGAAGCTATTTTAATTTCACTTTCCTCCCCATTCTTCGTGAAACCCTTTTCAAAAAAAAATCATAACAATTTGCCAAAGGGATTCTTAACATGCTGTAAACTTGATGTTTCCTGTTTTATCAGAGAGACCTAGTCATGATGAAAATGCAAATCAGGGTGTTGTTCCACATACTTTGCAAAAAGCTTTTCTCACCCCCCCCCCACACCCAACACTAACCCCCTCCTTTTGAATCTGCAACTCAATGGACAAAAGGTGGGACGATTCAAAGTTGTACACATTGGGGGAGTGACATTTGGTGATCCAGAATGATATAATAGTCTTTGTCAAACATTAGTGTTCCTGTGGCCTTTGGCCACAGGGTCAAGTCTGTCTGAGTAATAGACCACCGGTCTCTGGTGGGAGCCTGAGTCAGGATTACATTAGCGTGGCCTTCAAGCTCCATTCAGTGGAGTGTGGAACATGGCATCTACTGCATTGGGCCTTTCTTATTACATGCATCTTTTTTGGGGAGTAAAAATATCCACTCCCAGGGGTGAAGAGGGAAAAAGAGGCAGAGGATAAACAATCATATAAGGACTGCATTTATGCGGATGCATTCCTTATCCAAAGCTAGCAAAAAGAGCCGAGACTTAAAAAGGTACGAAGCGGTTTTTACCCCTTTAAATTTAAGGACTTAATCACCAACTCTAGGTGTGAGGGGCACGGGGCCGGGGCCTAATCAATGTTAGGAATATGATCTGTTGTTGACAGAATTGGAGTCTCGTGCCACCTTGCAACCTTCCTCTGCAAGAAAAGTTAAGAGTGAGATAGTGGCCTGTTGACAGGTAGACTTGGTGGGTTTGGTACAGCAGGGGTTAATGCTATAGTGCCAGCATTGATGGCAGTAGGTGGCAAGCTGACCCAAGTATGGATTTCTTCTTTACAGGAAACAGAGGTGTGTTTGCTGGGGAGATTATCTTAACCAATGCTCCTGCTTCCAGAAGTGCAGAGATCTGCTATGCTATCATTTTGTGTTACAGTCATGGGATGCTGTCTCGAACATGTGGGAGTACACCCGGGTGTTAAATAGACTTCAGCACGGGATACTGAAAGGAGCCCAATGTCTGTCTTGGATGTTTATAGGTTTTTCCTGTGACTTTATTAGTGAAAGATTTTGATTAGCTGAATACATTTACAAGCCTTACAGGCACCACATCTATAGGTGCCATTAACATTACAGGTAAGCCAGGTATTTGAAGGATGTGGTGGAATGTAATGACTATGGACTAGAAAATTGCTCATGTTTCAACCCCTTCTGTGCGTAACTGTTGAATGGTTATCTATCAGTTCCAATGTTAAGAGATTGTGTTAGTATAGGTCAGTTTGTATTTACCCCTTACTGCCACTTTTTTGACCTTCCTGACAGAGCCTCACTTTATTTCAGAATAACTTTTTGACACTTTTATCTCTCCATGTGATTCAGAGATTTTCTTGTGATTAGCGTTGATTGAACTGTTCTAGAAAAATTAAGTTCTAGTAGAATTTCTCAAGTTTTTAGAACCCGAACCGAACATTTTACTGTTTGTTCGAGTAAAGTTCTAATTCTAATTAGACACACCATTTTCAGTTTTGTTTTCAGTGGCATTCTGCACTTTTGGCGGCCATGCAATCGGTACAAAGCACATAGAAGTTTCAAAAACCTCATTGCTGAGGTGTAGGGCTCTCATTGGCCGCTAAAATCACATGACCATGTTATATGTATTTCACTGTATTGCCTTGTGAACGCCATTTTCAGCTCACTCTCTGTACTGTACAGACTGCTCTTAGTTAGATAGCATTTTCCTCTCTATAGACCTCAATAGTTAGGGAGTTTGGTTTTGCTAGCTGCATCTTTCCCACACCCAGAAGCTGTTATTTGGCGTCATTTGCAGGCTCACATAATGCCTAACTCTCATATACATGGATATATATTCTACAGAGTGCTTGGATTTGCCAAAAGTTTTACAACGGCCGTGCAGAGCTAGCAGCTGCACACACACTGTGCAGCTGCTCCTACAGGGAGGAGGCAGGACAGTTCATTACCGTCCTCACATTCTCCCTTTGTATGTGCTCACAGTGCTCACAGTGCTCACTGAAAGCTGTTCATAAACATCAGCGCTGCAGGGGGCTGAATCTCCTAGATCGGAAGCTTAAGCTTTTGCCCTAGGTTTCCCAGGAGCACTGTTCTGGTGTAAGCAGCATGATGATGTCATGCTGCTTACACTGTACATCAACTTCCAGAACTGGCCGCACAGAGAGGGAGCATGAAGAGGTGACTACTCCCCTCCCACCCCCCATTAGCTACAGGGGGAAAATAACTTACTGGCTACAGAAGGCAATTTTCTAGCTACAGGGGGCAAATAACTACTTACAGGGGCCTAAATAATTTCCTATAGGTATCTATATTTCTACTTATTGGGATGCCTATATGACTACCTATCTACTTATGGGTCCCTCAATAGGTAAAGTATCTTCAATCCCCTCTTAAGTTTAAATACCTAACTAATTGGGTGCTATCCAACACCTACCTCATTGAGACTGCCCGCCTAATTTGGGTGTGTCTACAACTGTCTAATGAATTTAACCTACTTACTGTTACGGTCTTGGAGGTTGGATCCACTGGAAAACCACCGCAGTCGATGGCGTTAAGCCCACACCAGGGAGTGGAAGACTAAGTGGGTCCGGTATTCACCAGACCCGCCGTCAAAATGCCGTGATTGCTTGCTGCGCGGAGACCACTCAGTTCACTACCACTGCGGTGTCTTGCCTGCAGTGGCGCCAGGGTGCAAATGTACAGGAACGGACAGGACAGTGCTCGTGTTCCGTGGACAGGCAGGAGGGTCAGGACATGGCGGCTCTGGTTTCGTAGACGGTAGACCAAGCCGGAGGTCGGTTGCAGGCGCAGGGTTCGTAGACCGGTAAACGAAAGCAAGGAGTCGGATAACAAACGTGAAGGCAGACGATAACGCTCTGGAACACTTTCCACCATGGAATATACACCAACGGATCCGCAAGGTGCTGGCATAAGAGGTCCGGACTTAAATAGGAGCAGTGCCCCGACAATAACCAATTACTGGTGCAGCTGCCCCTTTAAATCTCAGAGAGCCGGCCGGGCACTGCCCTAGGGGCGGAGCAACACGCAGTTAGCTGTAGAGCAGACAGAAGCAGGACGTGGCAGGTAAGTTGTGACGCAGGCAGGGGCTGCGACACACGGGCGGAACCCCGAACCCGACGTGCGGGACGGGGCTCCGATCTGAGGAGCGGGGGCCACGGACGCTTCCTGCGCCCGGACAGAGGTCGCAGGGGCGTCCGTTAGCATTACCACCCCCCCTTGGTCCCCCCCCCTCCTGGGCCCCCCTCTCTTACAGGATTGAAGGAACCTCTTGCGTGAGGCAGCGTTTCACAATATTTCTCCTCCGGCTCCCAAACCTCGTCATCGGCCGAAGTCCCTCCAATCACACCAGAAAAGTATCTCCTACCCCCCTAGATACATCTCATGCCCAGAATCTCCTTGACCTCGAAGACATTCGGGCGCAATCAGCCACAACGAGAGGAAAAGCTTCTGGGAGAAGCGATTAAGGACCTGGGGCTTCACAGGACACATTCAATGAGTTTGGGAATTCTCAACGCAGAGGGACCTGAGTATATTGTAAGACACTCGGGTTAGATGTGCGCCGATGACCTCAAAGGCCCCAGGAACCGGGGACCCAGTTTGTGAGAAGGCATCTTAAAGCGGTCATAACGAGACGAGAGCCACACCTTGTCACCTGGGAGAAACTGGAGGGTGGGATTCTTCTCTGTCCGCTTGATTCTTCTGCCTCGTAAGTGCACCGGAGCAGCGACTGACTGGTCTGGGAGGCCAGATGGCCTTCAAATCTTTGATGAGTTGCGTCCGCTGCCGATACCAGCTCCGAGAGGTTGCCAGATGGGAGAGGTTGGCGGGGATGCAGACCATACACAACGTAGAAGGGAGAGGACCGCCGGACTCCGAATACAATGTAGTTATAAGAAGAACTCCGCCCAGCAACGCAGCAAATTGGCCAATTTCATCTTGGCTCCGAGACGAAGTGGGAATGTAGCATCCCAAGACCTGGTGAAACCCTCCACCACCAGCCGATCGTCTGCGTTGATGGCGGAAGAAAAGTCCTGAGCTTGACCTGAATTTGATTGCACAAAGCCTACAGCCAAAACTTGGAGACAAACCTGACTCCCGGTCAGAGACAATTTTGCTGAGGAAAGTCCATCAGTCCGGAACACAGAAGGAAGAAAAGTTCCTGCCAGACGAGCATCAATGGCAGCCGGGCACCGTAACGAAATGCGCCATTCTGGTGTATAATCGGATCCGTTAATACCCAAATAACGGTTTTGCCAGACGAACGGAGTGGAGGTCAGTAATGACGTCCAAGAAATGTGGACCAAGGTTGCCGTTGAATGGGGAGTAGGCTGAAGTATCCCTGCCGCTTTGACGTGGCGTCCTTGTTGCGGGCACAGGAGTCAACAATGACGAAATGAAGTCCTTAACAAACTATTTCCAGTTCTGGCCACCAGTAGAACCGGGAAATCAACAAAGGTTCTTCGTAGCGCCGGGTGACCTGCCACCAATGAGCAATTGGCGTCCCCCCATTTTTATGAATACTCTGCGGAGACTGGACGCACAGTAAGTCCTTCCAGAGGAAACCATCCGAGATCCACCGGTCGCTGCCGAGATGAGGCGCTCTGGAGTAATTATATGATTCTGGAGAAGTATCTTCACCCACCCCGTCGGAGGCAACGGTAGAGAGGCGTCAGCTCTCACATCTTCTCACTCCTGAAGTGGATATGAAAGTCTACACCGTAGAATGAAGAGTCGACCACCTAGTCCTGGCGTGGGTTAATTCGCTGAGCCGTCTGAAGATATTGGAGGTTACTTATGACAGAGTAGATACGGATGGGAAACACGGCCACGCCTCCACGATAACGCCACTCTTCCAGGCCAAATCTTATGCAAAAGCTCCCTGTCCTGCCAATCTGTGTATTTCCTCTCGTTCCTACGATGAATGTCTAGAGAAGAACCGCACGTACAGTCTTACCCGTGGCGCCCTTTTTTTTGCGTAAGAACTGCTCCAGCTCCTACAGACGAGGCACTCCACCTCCATGTGAAGTGGTCTCCGTGTAATCCGGAGTGCAAGGATTGAAGCCGTACGAAGGCGGACTTGAGCTTAGAAAACGCCATCCTCCGCCTCGACAGGGCCAGCTTGCGTAGGATTGCTTTTTCTTGTGAGGCTACTATCTGTGCACCACGTGGAGAAGTGTGGGATGAACTGCGATAGTAGTTGCAGAAATCCCAAGAATCGCTGAATTGCCACCGCCCAAGCCGACGGGCGTGCCACTGCAACACCGCAGACTGTTTCGCTGATCCAACCGTGGCCTTGATACCGAGATGATGTACCCCAGAAACCGGGAGGCTCGTCTGATGGAAGAGGCACATCCCCAGCTTGGCGTAATAAGGTGGTTCTCTCCGGAGGACGTCTAGTACCCCTGCGAACATGCTGCGGTGGGGGTCTCGAGGTCAGTAGAGAACCCCATAAGACATCAAGGTAGACCACCACTCAGGAGTGGAGGAGGTCCCTGAAGACGTCATTCACCCGAGCCTCTGAAGACTGCGGGAGCAATGCATAGTCCAATGGCATCACCAGGTACTCAAAGTTGCCCGTCCCTGGTGGTTGAAGGGCGTCTTCCCACTCATCACCCTTGCTGCTGATTTCGGACAAGTTGTAGGCCCCTCTTCAGATCCAACTTAGAGAAGCATCTATAGGCGCCCATGCAGCGGTCGAACATGTTTCCGTGATCAACGGCAGTTGGGTACCGGTTATCTTCACCGTGATCTGTTGTCAAACCCCGGGTAGTCTAAATGCAGGGCCGTAAGGTACAGTCCCTTCTTCTTTAACGAAAAAGAACCCCGCACCTCGTGTGACGAGGACTTGCGATGAACCCCTTCCTGAGATTCTCCCTAGGATGTACTCGTCCGATGGCTTGAGTCCTCATGGAAGCGACGAAGAGGGGTAGACTCGGCCTCGAGGAGGGCCTGGTGACCCTCGGCAGTAGGTCGATTGGGCAATCAATATGGGCGTGCGGAGGCGACTCTCAGCTTGCCTCTCCGATGAAGACATCAGCGTACTCCAAATATTCGGTCGTGCCATCCCGGGCAATGACTCCTGTAGGGTTCACGAGAACAAGGGAAGCACCGGCCCGAGGTGCCACCAAACATCGTCCCCCGACATTGGGACCCCCACGAGATCACCTTCTCCAAGTAGACCAGTCCAGGATAGGAAGTGGGAGCCGTAGCCATGGTAGTCCGATTGATGATCGCCCGAACGAGAAGCGAGTCAAGCACGTCAGAAGGAGACTACTTCTTTTATCATCTCCCCCCACATTTAGGACCAGATGCTAGAGTGACTAACTGATGGTGTACGCAAAGCAACTCCCGCTGACGGAAGAGATGACAATGCGGTCCTCTTCCAGGCTACAACCATGGAAGCCGATATTGCTTCACACGAGAGACTAGTGTATGAAGTTCCCGTCGGAGCCGAAGTCCAGAAACGCCGGAACTATGGAACAGAAGGCCGTCTCAGACAACTACCTCACAGTGCAATCAACAGGCTGGAATGAAGAATGAGGTAGCACCTAGGAAATCCTCCCCCACAGATCCCTAAGGTGTCTAGAAGTCTCCGAGGCTTGGGACACTGATGCACTTGGGCTGAAGCTCCTCCTCCCTTCAATGCAAGCGTAAATCGACGGGTGTAACCGAATCAGTCCCTGATGGAAGAAGACGGGATGTCTCTATCGGCCAAAAACTGTCCTAACACTCGGCATAATAGGCCCTATATCTTAAAGTGTAGCACACAGTGCGCGCCACTGTTCCATGAGAGTTCCAGGCCAGGGTGTCGGAACTGAACACCGCGTATCTACCAACAGATACCGGTGTCTCCCCCTGTGGCGTAGTGTTATAGGATGGCAGTCACCTCAAAGGATGCACGAGCTTTGTGTTCCACGAAGACTTTAGCCGGACACGCTTGAGAAATGACTGTATATCCGCCGCAACGGATCGTCCTCTGTCCCAAAGAGGCAGTAGCCCATGCCAGGGCCATCCCGGAGAGAGATGGCGGATCACAAAAGCACCTTCGGCACGTTCGGAACAGAACTGGTCAGTCATCACTACCACGTCAAAGTGCATAGTGGTGATGAACCCCCCTCAGAGTCCACTCGTGTCTCCGTCCATACTTGGACAGGAGCGACAGGCTAAGCATGGGCCCCTTGGATCCCTAACCGGAACCGTAGAGCAGGAACAACCGCTGGAGCAGGCGAAGGCCTGCTGCTGCACGATGGTGACTAGTTTTAGCATGCAACAGTGGTGAAAGCAGGTGAAGTTGCTGGCGCCTGTTGACCGAGTAGCTGGATTACTGGCTGGCAACAACGATCGCCCAGGCTGGATAACGTGCCCCTGGCGGGATGCATGTCCAGATCCTACTTTACGGACTGGAGGAGGATCCACATGGACCACCGCATGCGAATGGCGTAAGCCCACACCAGGGAGTGGAGTCCTATGTGTGTCCTCGGTAATCACCGAGCCCCGCCGCAAAGGCCGGGATGGACCTTGCAAGCGCGGAGTCCACCAGGTCACTACAACCACTCGGCGGGGCTTGCTGCATTGGCAGCAGGGGTGCAAGTGTACAGGAACGGCAGGCAGCTCGAGTCTTGGACAGGCAGAGGTCATGACAGCGGCTCTGTTCGTAGACGTTAAGCAGTCCGGAGGTCCGGGGCAGGCGGCAGGTTCGTAGAGGAAATCGTAAGCCAGAGTCGGTACAAACGTGAGCAAGACATAACGCTCTGGATAACACTATTCATCCATGGAATAACAACCAAGGGATTCCGGCAAGGCTTGCAAGGAAAGGCCAGGATCCCTTAATATGAGCAGTGCCCCCTTCAAAAACCATTTAACTGGTGCACTGCCTCTTTAATCTCAGAGATCCTGCCCTGGCACGCCTAGGACGGAGCATACACTCCGGAGCTTGAGAGGCAGACAGAGCATGAGCCGTGGCTAGGTATGTGGACTCAGGCCAGGGTCTGCGACACTGGCGGACCCCTAACCCGACGTGCGTGGACGGTGCTCGCTGAGGAGCGGGGGCAACTGACGCGCCTGCGGCCCGGACAGTGGTCCCAGAGGCGTCCGTTAGCACTTTATATTTGTTTATAATACAAAACATACTAAAACTCTGTGCTACAAATGGGAACCCACAACACAATTTGGGGCACTTTAACTGTTTGGGGCACAAAGTGGTCATTTAATAACCAAGTGGGCATTGTGAATGGGAGTTTTATAGAAGATAGGAATTGACAAGAAAGCTTGATAAAATTTGTAGGTAGATAAAGATGTTTGTTTTATAAAGTCTAAAGTGAAGAGTTGTTGCTGGGAGAAGATGCCATGGTGTCTGGGCCAGATGAAAAAAAAAAAAAAAAATGGAAAGAGAACAACTCTTCAGAGATGTATCATGTAAGTAACTGGATGAAAAACCACGTAATCCAAAATAATATGTCTGCAAAGCCCCGTTACAATTGGTATCCCCTCTCTGTATGGTCGCTGTTTTTCCCGGGTAATTTGGTTTTTTAGAAAAATGATTCTTTTCAGTAAAGGTATGGTTTTATTATTCGTCACTAAGTGGGGGTGAAATGTTTGGGAAAGGGTTTTCGTTTTATATTTTTTTCAGTCACAATGTTTGGGGGGGTGTGGGCCGTATTATTTAATCCCAATTTTTGTGGTTTATATGTGGTCAGGTGTGGTAGTATTCAGTCACTATGTGGTTGGGGGATATGTGGGGTGGTATTCGTTTATACTAGTGGTTTAAAATTTTGAAACATGGTATGTTGGGGATTTTGTAGTCCCTGGTTGGGTAATTCGGTTTACTAAGGGATGGGGATAATGTGGTGGAAAATTCAGTCCCCTATGTGGTGGTGGGGTAAGTGGTCTTAGTTTTTACATTGAAATATTTAACCTGTGGGGTTTTGGGTTTTGTGTACAGTGTTATTTTGGGAACAGCAGGCTCTTATTTTAAACGTTTTTTTTCCCGGACTTTTTGTTTAAAAAATTTTTGTTTTATTTTGGTTTTTGGGGATTTACTGTGGGAAAGGGGGGCGGGGTTTTTTTGCCCCCAAAAGAAGGGAATTTAGCCTAGAAATGGTCCTGCCTGACACTCATTCTAATGATCAGAGAAAAAAATTTGGGACTCCCCGCCCCGTCCCGAAGCAGGGGTTTGCATAAGTGGGTGCCCAGGGGTGCCCACGCAGTGCTCCTTTATGGTGGTAGTCCACCTTTGACAAATGGGTTTGGAGTTTGGGAAACAAACTCCTTATGAAGCTTAAAGGGGTTTTCTCATTACAAATATTGGTTGTGGACAGTTGAATGAAGACTCTTTCTAAATTCATTGGTCAATAGATTTTACTTTACTCAAGAGATAAGAGCGATTTATGTGCCTGTTCCCAAAATTTGTAGGGTAACCGCATACCAACCAAACGTTTTTTTATTTGACAGGGGTGAATCCCCCCAAGGGAAAAAGATGAGAAGAAAAAAAAACAAATTCCTCTAACAAGATTAGCTGTTGCTTTATTGATAAGCCTAGCATTCACTGCTCACAGCCTGCATTACTTTGTTTACTTACAAATTATATCTCTTGTACTACTATTTGTAATCTCTCAGCTAGTTCTGGAGAGAGGCTAATTATACTAATCATAACCACCCACAGCCTGAGGAGACCAGAGTGAAAGAAACTGCACAGTGAAAAAATCAAGTTAAGAAAGTTACGAGTGTTGAAATAGAAACAGACCATCATAATTCCTGCAGAGTGTGGTATGGAGCCATAAAGTGCCTCCACATCAATACCACATAGCCCCGCATCCTTCTCAATCATCATCCCTTCCAATTTTTTCACTAGGTTGGCGGTATTCTTAATATGGGATGGTAAAATTAAAAAAAGGGGGGTTTTGGATCTGGTCTAATGGCTCGCATTTGTGTCAAGTAAAGTAACCTGTTATTAAGCCTATATTCAGAGTAAAAGGTCCCCCAGGATTGAAATAGTCACAAAAAAACTAAAAAAAATACAATTTTTTTAACCAGGGGGGGGGCAATTAAATTTTTCCCACGGGCCGATGAAAAAGTGCGATGCTTTTTGGGGGGCCGGCTAATAAAAAAAATAGGGGGGGAACGGGGGGGAAAAAAACGTTTTTTGGGGGATTTTTTTTGTGGAACTTACGGGGGAGATCAATACCTGCCTTTCTTTTGGAACAAAAGGCGGGTTTTAAAAAGCCTCCCATAAGGTAGGGTTTTAAAGTATTCCCCTTCTGGCAGGTAAAAACAGCCCCCCCCCAGTCAGGATATACAGCTCCCCTCAATCATCAGGTAAGAATTGGTACCCCCCCAAGGGATATAGATAATACAGCTCCCCAAGGGGAGTAATTTAAAAGAAACAGCTCCCCAAGGGAGGGTTTTGAAGGTTCGCTCCCCTCAGGCAAATATAGAAGGACAGCCCCCACAGGGAGGAATATAGATAGGACAGTCCCCCCAGGTTTTAAAATAGGTACGCTCGCCTCAAGCAGGATATAGATATAGCTCCCTTCAAGAGGTTTTATAGATAGATATACACCCCCAGGCAGGATTTTAGTTTAAAGCTTCCACACAGGCAGGAAAAAAGCAAAATTTTTCGGGGCCCATAAGGGATTAAAAAGATAGTTAGGGCTTCCCCCCAAGCAGGTAGGGGTTCCCCAGGCGGATATAACAGGGGTTTCCCCAGGAGGGATAAGATCTTTCCCAGGGAGGTATATAGGCTTTCCCCCGCAGGGGTATAGAAAGGGGTTCCCCACAGGGGTATTTTTTGGGCTTCCCCCAGGGGTATAAGTGCTTCCCCAAAAGGTAAAGATAGGCTTCCCACAGGCCCAAAAAAAGGGGTTTTTCCCCAGGAGGATTAGAAGGCTTTTTCCCCAGGGAGGGATATAGATAGGGTCCCCCAAACAGGAAAATAGATAGGGGTTCCAAGGGAGGATATAAAGGGCTTTCCACAAGCAGGTATAAAAAAGGGCTTCCACAGGCAATTTAGAAGGGCTTCCAACAGCATATAATAGGCTTCCCACAGGGAGGATATAGATAGGGCTTCCCACAGGAGGTAAAAGGTTCCCAAAGCAGGGAATAGAAAGGGCTTCCCCCAGGGAGGTATATAGACAGGGCTTTCCAAAGCAGGGTTTTAGATAGGGCTCCCAAGGCAGAAAATAGAAGGCTTCCAAAGGGAGGTATATAGAAGGGCTTCCCACAGGCAGGATATAGATGGGCTTCCCCAAAGATATAAAAAAGGGGGTTCCCAAGGAATAGAAGGGCTTTCCCCCAGCAGGTATATAGATAGGGGGTTCCCCCCAGGCGGGTATAATGGGTTTTCCCCCAGCAGGGATATAGAAAAGGGCTTTTCCCCCAAGCAGGATATAGATAGGGGGTTTCCCCCAGGCGGCAATAGTAGGGGTTCCCAGCAGGAAATTTTGAAGGGGTTTTCCCCCAAAGCGTATTAATAGGGGGTTTCCCCCAAACAGGTATAAAAGGGCTTTCCACAGGGAGGAATAGAAGG
>JAODAL010030657.1:0-49585 GCA_025379985.1 Phyllomedusa bahiana
GAGGGGGGGAGTGTTGACCGCGCCAGCAGTTTCTCCGCCCAAAAATTCAGAGATATACCGTAAAAGTTGAAAAAATTTAAAAAACAAACCTGCCATAATGAAAGTGGGGGCGGCCATCACCCGGCTGGAAGGGTTTTACCGTTTATAAAACACAGCGGCCCCCTCTTAAAGGGAACCTGTCAAATCGAACATACTGATTTGCAGGCAGCATGCTATAGAGCAGGAGGAGTTGAGCGGATTAATGTTGGGTTTTGTGGAGAGAAAAAATCAGTAGAATTTGTATTTAATTCACTTAATTTCCTGCTTATTGTGGGTTTAAGAGTCCAGTAGGTGGTGCTATCAGTCATTGATAGCCAGTGTGCATACAGAGATGGCTGTCAATCATGGATAAGACCGCCCACTGGACTCTTGACTCATAATAAATAATTTAAAGGGGTTTTACCACGAAGACATTTCATTCCTGGTTTGCCCCTGCTTCAGCTTTCAATGTACTCAAAAGTGGGACGTGTTTTGTTTAAACTGCTTATCATGTGACCCAGCAGGCTTGACATCACCATGCCTTTCCCCCCACCAGACCAAACTAAGCCTTTTTTGGTGAAAAAATGGCCATTGACCTACTTCTGTGCTGTCTCCACATTAAGATGTCTCTGCCTGTCTAATAGAGATTTAGTATGCATTGGGTGGGTGAGAGCCGCAATGCTTTTTCTACTTCTGCTGAATTTTTGAAAACAAAAGGTCTTTTAGGAAAGAAATGTGAGTACACAATTACCCGAGGGGGTTCCCTTCTCCCTTTCAGCAAGGGGTCTTGGTTTCCAATCCCTGTCCCTGCCCCCTGCGACACCAGGACAGACCGCAGGGGACCGAAAAGGAAGGAAAAACTTCGCCACCTGCACCTGCCCCTTTCCCGGACGGGAGGCAATGGCAACTTCTCCCCTTGAAAACCCAAACCAACCCCCCCTCATTGAACTACACACACCAAACCCCCCCACACTGAAATACACCCCCTCCTCCGCATACTCAAACACACACCCCTTCCCTTGCACGCTCATTTATACACACACCTCTCACCTCACACGCTCATATATACCACATCAGGGGCGTAACTTTGGTTCAAAAAGTGGGGGGGACCAAATTTTTCCCTCTCTTTCCCTATTTTTCCTATCCTCCCTCCTTCACTCGCCCCCCTTTGATTCCCTTCCCCCTTCTCCCCCCTTCCTCCCCAGTGAAGCAGCCCCCTTAAACCCCCAGCTAGGAGGTCTGAGGGGGTGCTGGCTCCCCCAGCAGGGCGGGGGGAGTCATTATTTGGGAAACACTTTATTGCAATCCTTAGGGCCGGGGTTTACACGGGTAATTTTTCAGGGCGTAAGTACGCCCCACAAATTTCACCCTTTTTTCGGGAGCTCGCGCCGAGCAGGGGGTGGGGGGGGAGCTGCCTGCCCCCTAGATTGTATTACTCCGGCACTGTTTGCCGCAGTATTCATTCACTTATCTCTCGGCGCCGTATTGTACGCCCGGGGGAGGGAAGAGTAAAACCATGTTTTTCCGTAATGACGGGGCCATTTCGCTCGTATTTGGGCCCCAATTTAAAAATGTGGAACAAGCCTTAAAGTTGATGGGTCTCAATTGCTTTAAATTTAGAGCTGGACTGGGGCTAAAACGCAGCACTGGCAATGAAACCAAAACCCGCCCCCCCTATAATTTTCCCCTCTAGATGGAAAATAAAAAAGTTGGCAATGCACAAAATTTTTGCAAAACCCCCCCCACCCCTCACTACATTACATTTTTTAACACACAACAGAATAGGAAAATAAAAAACCCAATCTCACGTACCCCCCGGAATCACTTATGCACATACTGTACCCCAAAACTATTTTATTGCATCCCTACACCAGAAAAAGGCATCACTCATGCCCCGAAAATTTAAAATATTTCAAAAAGGGGAAACTAGAAATTTCATTACTAACAAATAATTGCACATTGTACTCAAGAAAAAATATAATTAACTGTACCCCAAAAATATAATATTTACACACTGAACCCAAAAATGAATTTACATTACCCCATTTAAACTTCAAGATAATTACACTGACCCCAGAGTTTTACATTACTCCTGTACCCTGAATTACATTACCCCAACCCCAGAGAAACATTACACATTGTCCCCAGAGATTACACATTAAACACCCCTTACCCCAAGATGACTATATTACACACTGTAGCCTAAGATTACTAAAACCCATTGTACCCCAGAGATTTTTTTTACACACCATACCACAGATATGATGCAATATTCACCGTACCCCAAGATTACATTACACACTGTACAAAAAAATTATATTAAACCAACCCCCAGAATTATTACATTAACACTGTACCCCAGAGACTACATTAGACAAGGACCCCCGGAAATTGCGTGTATATATACACTTTTGAACAAAGACACATTACACATTTAGGGGGGGTTCACATGAGGGTTTTTTTCGCACTGACATGTCATTTTTGCTTTTTGGAAATTGGGCCTTTGAAAGGGCAGAATTCCCACAGCAAACGACCCAACTGCCCGAGACAGTTTTCCCTGCCCCTATCCTTTAGTGCTGAAAATGCATAAAACACCTCAAAATTCTTGGGTAGACCTGACAGTACTTGCTGAAAATACAAGAAAATCAATGTCATCTAAACAACGACACTGTTTTTAACATGGTAAAAAAAAAATCATTTTTTTTTTTTTGCCGGATTGGATCCGTTCGGGCAGACCCAGCACTGATCCACCCCAGAATCAGCTTTTTGTATCTCCATGTGAACGACCTTAAAGAGTTGTCTCCCTTCAAGTTTCAAAGAAGCATGAATAAATACTCTGTCACTTCCTGGTTCAAAGTGAAGAAATCAGGCATCCCTTTTTCAGGCTAACTGATATTTTTGATGGTGACTTTCGAAGAACAGCTCCCTTCTTCAGACAGATTTATACAAGAAATTGAAAATTCCGACTTTTAACACAAAAGACTGGCCCCTTCAAAGAAACTTCAATTCTTAACAATAACAAATGCAATAAAAGCAGAAATTATTTACAACATTCAAGCAATAAACTATCGGGAAACTTGTGGGCGGACGGGGGGGTCAGTATTTCTGTTTTTTATCAGACCATCAGCCGTGATTTGGGGCCATCACAGTTCACACTAGTTTGACAAAAACTGAAAGAATTTTTAGCCCTTTTTGCAAGCAAAATTTTTTGCATTAATTTAAATTTCCCATTCCTTTCTCCCCTCTGCGTCTTAAAGTGCCCCATTAAAACCACAATCTTCAATCTTAAAATACAGTGGTCTCTCGGGAATGTGGCCACGGGAAGATCAGTTCTGCTTTTATTAAGGGTGAATCTTTTGGGTTTCCGCGGGCTGATCTCCCCCCTGTTTCCCCACCAAAAAGGGCCCTGTGTGACATTCCCAAACAAAATCAATACACCACATTCTAGACCTGCGGGAAAAATGCCCCCCCCTAATTCTGTGCACCTGCGGGGACTGTGGACGGGTACACGTCAGCGGTTGAGTGCCTGCAGGTCTTGCACCTGTTCTGCGGCAGGTGGGGCCCCTTTTTCCCGTTGGGGCCTTCGGGCGCCCCGGGACAATAAACGCCGCGGGTTTTTTGTTGCTGAAAGAGACAGGGGGGGACGGGGAATTTTCTTTGAGTCTTTTTCCCTATGTCAAAAGGTTTGGGAGTTCCTTGGAAATCTTTGGTTGGACTCCAGCTGGGGTTTAGGTGACAACTAGGGGCACCCGTTCTCCTTGACCTTTGTATGTAGCAGACTGTCTCTGTGATGGCGGCCGCTTTGCTGATTTTATTGTCCTCATTTTTTGGCCTGTACCCCAAATTTGGAGAAATTTTGTCCTCAATCCAGGAGGGGTTTGTCCGGGTCTGTCTTGTTGGAGCAAATACGATTGTCCCCGTTAGCCGGCTGTATATAATGGTTTTGTACCGAAAGGCCTGGCGAAATTAAGGGATTGCTTTGTGTTGGGGGGAAGCGTCTTCCTGAGGTAGGCCGTTCTTCTTCGGTTGTGGTAACTATGTGAGAGCCGGTTTTTTGATGTGTTTTGTAGAAACCAAAAAGTGGATTTTGCTCTCTGAATGGGTAAGTTTGATTTTGATGGTGGGGGGGAAAAATTATTAAAGCATTAGGGAATTAAATAAGGGCCTCCTCGCCCGCAGTCCAATGACAATAATATCGATGTAACGGGGGTACATCATGGGTTTGGGGGGCATGTGGATAAAACCCCTTCCATTTCAGTCATAAAGGGGTTTTTGCATATGGGGGCGAAACATCGGGACCCCATTGAATTCCCATTCCTGAATATAGGTCCTCCCAAAATTAAAAAATAGTTTTGGCTGAGTAAAAACGTAGAGCTGTGTTTTTGGGTTTTTTGGGGGGTTTAGTTTCCCAGTTGGGTCCGACATCTCCCAATCCACCCTTTTGGGGGATGTTTGTATAAAAGGGATTCTACATCCATGGGTGCCAAAAAGGTGCCCCAGGAAGGACCGGGGGCTTGAGTTTTTAAAAAGCCGGGTTCCTGGATGAACTAGGAGTATCTCTACCAGGGGTTTTGGGAGTTTTCCCCCACCCAACCTAGATATTCTCGTCAAAGCCCCAAATACCAAAATAAAGGGCCCCCAGGGTTGCCTTCTTTGTGGATCTGGGGAGAGTAGAAGCAGCCCGGCCGGGACGCGGGATGAGCCCCCACTGCCTCTGGACCTAGTTGGAAATTTCTTGACAATTCTTTAGAAAAACCTTTTTAAAATGGCGAACTGGAAGGAGCGTATCATCCACAAACCAAAAACCCATGATGTACCTCCTTTTACATCGATGATATCATTTCACCCTGGACTGCGGGCAGGAGCCCTAATTCAATTCAAATGATTTCAAAAAATTCCCCCCCCACCCCAACCTCAATTTACCTTTTCAGAGAGCAAAATCCACTTTCGGGAACTAAAATACACATCAAAAAAACCCGGGCTACTCACATCATATACCCCAAAAAACCCACAGACAAAGGGGCCTACCCGGGAAAATGACCTTCCACCCCAAGCACACAAAGCAATCCATTATAACAGCCAGGCTAATTAAACCCTTTAAAAACAATTCCCCATAAAATATACACCAGGCTAAAAGGGTAAAACCCATTAATACAGCCAGGCAAATACATAAACCATTATATACAGCCGGGCTATAAATAAAATCCATTATATACAGCCCAAGGCTAAAACGGAAAAACAAAATCCTTATATACAGCCGGGCATACATAAATCCATATTACAGCCAGGCTATACGTACAATCGATTTGCCCCCCAACAAGACAGACCGGACAAACCCTCTGGATCTGAGGACAAAATTTCCCCAAATTGGGATACAGCAAAAGTGAGGGGACAATCAAATCAGAAAAGGGGGCCGCCATCAACAAGACAGTCTCTCACATACAAAAAGACCCGGGAAAAAAAAAAACGAGTCCCCCTAGTTTGTCACCTAAAACCCCAGCGGAGACCTAAAAAGATTCGGGGAACCAACCGGGTTACATAGGGACAACAGACTCAAAGACATATTCCCAGTCCCCCCTCCCTTTCCTTTGCAACCCCCAAAACCCTGGGGGCGTATTATGCCCGGGGAAAGCGCCCTAAAGGGCCCCCAACTGAAAATGGCCCTCACCCTGCCTCAGAACAGTGCAAGACCTCAACCATCCACACGCTGACATTACCTGTCCCAAAACCCCAAGCATGCACAAATTAGGGGCCCATTTTCCTCAGGTCTACAATGTGGGTGTATCTGATTTATGGTGCGCAATCCCCCGACCACAGGCCTTTATGTGGGGAAACGGGCAGAGACTCAGCCAGCCATGAACTCACAAGATCACCATTAATAACAGCAAACTGATCTCCAGTGGCACAACACCTCCAAGAGGACCACTTATTGAAGATCGAAATTGTGGTTTTTTAAAGGGGCACTTTAAGACTCAAGGGAGAGAAAGGGGTGGGAATTTAAAATTTAAGCAAAATTTTAGACTCTGCAAAAGGGGGTAAATATTCTGCAGCTTTTTGTCAAACTATTGTGAACGGATTGTCCAAATCACAGCCTGATGGCTGCTAGAAAAACGCAGAAATACTGACCCCCTGTCACGCCACACAAGTTTCCCGATAGTTGATTGCTTGAAACCGTTTAAATAACTTTCGCTTTTTTTGCATTTTTATTGTTTTATATTTTTTTTTTTTTTTTTTAAGTTTCTTTGAAGGTCCCGGGCTTTTTTGTACAAAAAGTCTGTGAATTTTCAATTTCTTTTATAACATCATTCTGAAGAAGGGGGCTATTCCTCGAAAGCTCCCTCAAATATACTCAGTTAGCCTAAAAGGTATCCCCTGATTTTTTTCACTTTCAAATACTTTCTATGGCTAACCGGTACAACATTTTTACTAAAACAATTTTGAAAATACCCCAAATGACCGCTCAAAGGAATTTAAAAACCGTCTAAGAAACTTGCACAACTCAACGCGACATCTTCTTCTTTAAAAAAATCAAAAAGGAAAACTCTCCCAAAAAGGGTTCACCGCATAACCCAACCCGGCACACTACCAGCCGTATGCGAACAACTAAGTATCGAACACGGAAAAACCCGCGAAAAACATGCTAAAAAAATTTCCATAACAAAAGGGGAAAAACACAGGGGAATACAGGGCCCCAAAACAACGGAAAATGACACAGAGGGGATGAAGGCCAAACCCACACATATACCGAAAAATGCAGGACATGCTACAAAACAAAAAGAAAAAACTCCAGAGACTGAGGGCAAAAAGGGCCCCAAAAATTTCAACCCCAAAGCACCAGCGCTCGCAACCTGTGTGGTGAAAATTTCCTCCTATGAGCCCAAAAAAAAAAATGTCACTCTCTCCAAAGGTCTTTTCCTTTTGCCCCCCAGACTCACGACCAGTAATCTGCAAAAAGCATGAGGGGTTTTTTCAAAAAATGAGACGAGGGAATACTTTTATACAAAAACCTTCCATACGCAGCGACTCGAGAGAACAGCCCCTAAGGAACCCACTAAAAATCAACCTGGACCCCACGCCTGGACTTAAACACACTAGACAAATAATTGATTTTTTAGAAACAAGGTAAAATCGAGATCTTGGGAAATAAAGAAAAAGGTCCCCAACCCAACCCTGCAGAACAAAGGCCATCACCTCACTGAAAGAAAATCAAAGGACGTAATAATAAAACCACGACAAAGGGGGGCAATATCATGATGAAAACCCTGCTAACCAGGAAGCCCCAAAAAGGGAGCTTTCCAAACCCGCCCATTACTCCCCAAACTTAACAGTGATCCCCAAGGGCTTTATAAACACTAAAGAATAGATCAAAAGTTTCCAACTCAGGGCCAGAGCCAGGAAGGGGGGTCACCCAGGATCCCCCGGCCGGGGTGCTTCACATCTCCCAAAATCCACAAAGAAGCAACCCTGGGGGGGCCTATCATTTTTTGATTGGACTCGACAGAGAATATCCAGGTTTGGGTTTGGGAAAAACTCCTAAAACCCCTGGCGAGATACCCTAGTGTACATCCCGGGCCCCCGGGCTTTTTAAAAAAAATCCCAACCCCGGGCCCCTTCCTGAGGGGCACCATTTGGGAACCCTGGATGTAGAAAACTTGTAACAAACATCCCCAAAGGATGGAGTTTCCGCATTCGGACACACCCCAGAGAAACTAAACCCCCCCCCAACAAAACCAAAACACAGATCTTCAACTCACCCCCAAATATTTTAAAATTTGGAGGGACCATATCTACAGCGAATGGGAACTTCAAAGGGGTCCAGATTCCCCCAGTATGCAAACCCTTTTATGGCAACTGGAAGGGGCGTATCTATCCCCCTGCCCACCAAACCCATGATTACCTCCGTTACAAAGATGATATCATTGTCACTGGACTGCGGGCGAGGAGGCCCTAATTCAATTCCATAAAGACTTCAAAAAACTTCCACCCCCCCCAACAAACCCCAAGCACCTAATTCAGAGGCAAAAACCACTTTCGGATACTACAATACACATCAAAAAGGGGCACCCCTTAAAAAAAACAAAACCCCCCTAGTATTTACCCCCCCACAAAAACCCCCAAAAAAAAAGGAACCAAAAACGGCCAACCTTTTTAGAAATTGACCCAAAAATTAACCCCACCCCAAAACACCACAAGGCAATCCATTAATACACCGGGTATACGGTACAATCGTATTTGCTCCAAAAACAGACCCGGACAAACACCTCCTGATCGAGGGCAAAATTTTCCAATTGGGGGTACAGGCCAAAAGGACGACAAACAAATCAGCAAAGCGGCCGCCATCAACAGAGACATTTTGCTCACATACAAAGAGACCCAAAGGAAGAAAGATGCCCCATTTTTCACCTCAACCCACACGGAACCTACAAAAAATTCCCAAGAACTTCAACCCGTGCAAAAAAGGGACAACAGACTCAAAAAATATTCCCAGTCCCCCCCTCTCCCTCCTTTCGGCAAACCCCCAAACCCGCGGCTATTTTTGTCCCCAGCGCCGGAAGCCCCAAATGAAAATGGCGCCTCACCCTGCCTGCAAAAACGTGAAGACCTGCAAACACTCCACACTGCTGACAGTGAACCCGTCCCCCAAAACCCCCCCCAGGTGCACAAATTTGGGGACATTTTCCTGCAGGTCTAGCAAAGTGGTTATCTGATTAGGTCCCCAAAGTCCACACAGGGCCCTTTTTTGTGGGGGAAACAGGGGAGAACTCAGCCGCGCAGAACTCCAAGATTCACTATTTAAAAACAGCAGAACTGCTTCCCGTGGCACAACACTTCCCAAGAGACCACGTATTGAAGACTGAAGATTTGGGTTTTTAAGGGACACTTTAAGACGCAGAGGGGGAGAAAGGGAATGGAATTTAAATAAAGCAAAATTTCAGACTCTGCAAAATGGGCAAATATTCATGCAGTTTTTGTCCAAATAGTGTAAAAATGATGGTCAAAACACGGGTATGGCTGCTAGAAAACCCGAAATACTGACCCCTCCCCATGCCTCACAAGTTCCAGATAGTTTTATTGCTTGACCGTTGTAAAACTTTCTGCTTATTGCATTTTGTTTAAAGTTAAGAATTCGAAGTTTTTTTTGAAGGTCCCTGTCTTTTTGTGTATAAAAAGTCTGTAAATTTTTCGTTCTTGTATAAACCCCGTCTAAGAAGGGAGCTAGTTCTCTCGAAAGCTCACATCCAATATACCAGTGCCGAAAAAGGTTATCGCCTGATTTCTTTACTCTTCTACTACTTTCTATGGCAAAAATGGTACAACATTTTACTACTTCCCCGTTCAGACGACTATTTGCAAAGCTCCATGCTTGTACAGCTCCCTGCCTTCTGTCTTTTAATGCAATTAGATCAATTTGCTTTTCAAACAATACAGGGACTTCTATCTGAACCCAAAACAAAAGCCCTAATTACAGTTCTGTTTATTTTACATAAATCAAGCTTTTTACTGCTGAGCAGCACAGGACACTGCTGCTACTTGTGTGATGACATCACTCACTGTTATCTCATTGAACAAACAGGAGGGGGAGAATTGTTTACAGGTCAGTTACTGAGGGAACTGAAATAGCCAGGGAGTCATAAATTCACTTGTATCTCCTTAGGGAAAACAAAGGAACAAAGCAATATATTTGAAAAATGTCTTTATTTTGTGTTCCCTACAATTTGAAAGCTATTCTTTGTAGCGAGACAACCCCTTTAAGGTATGTTCACAAGGCATATAGAGGGGTGTACTGTGTGCTCTGCTATATGCCAGGTGTTTTAGAAGTACGCTCTGGCCAGTCCACACTTCTAAAATGCTATGGGGCTGGCCCCATTCACTTTAATTTTCCCCGCCGCATAAGTGCAGGAAAGACGTGACATGGCTAGACACATGGCTGTACAGTATATAAACATCTCACATATACAGTACATACCCTACTCACATGCACACACAACGCCTAGCACACGTGTCCCCTCCTTAACTGTCTCCTGTAGTCTGGTGCAGTTGGCATTTGGCAAGAGCTTCTCTTCTGAGGGCTTAGCATAGGGGAAGTGGTATACAATGGGAGGGAAAGATACAGCCCCAGATATAGAGTGTGCTAGACTGTGAGTAGTGTTCTCGCTGGTGAAGCAGCCCCTGCTGACTCTTGCTCTACCAAACAGCGCTGCTCTCACTCTGCTCTGACACTTGAGGCTGCTGCCTACTCTGTCCCCCCAAGATGCACTGAAATATAGGAGGAAAAGGGTTAATTTCTCCCTCCTCTGTGTTCTGCTCTCCCCATTTACCGTATTCCCATGCTTATCATATGGATTATTTTTTATTGAAGTGGCTAAAAAGTGGGGGGGACCGTCCCCCACCTAGAAAAAAGTGGGGTGGACCAGTCCCCTCCGTGCCCCCCTAAAGTTACACCTATGTACACCATACTTGCCAACTTTTGAAAGTGGAAAAGCAGGAGACTGAAGAGGACAGTACGCTACGCGCGCCGTGGGGAAAATTTGCATGGACACGCCCATCTTGTTGGTGTGCCACGCCCCTTCAAAAAGCCACACCCACTCCACCTAACTGCATAACGGCTTTGGAAGAAAGCCAGGTAGATGCCCCCTCTAGCCAGGTAGTGCCCTTATAGCCAGGTAGTAGCCCCCTATAACCAGGTAGTGCCCCTTACAGGCAGGTAGATGCCCCCTTGTAGCCAAGTAGATGCCCTCTTGCAGCCAGGTAGAGCCCCCTTGTAGCCAGGTAGAGCCCTGTTTGTAGCCAGGTAGAGCCCCCCTTTGTAACGAGGTACTGCCCCCTTTGTAGCCAGGTAAAGCCCCCCTATAGCTAATAAAAATAAAATAATAAAAGTCACTTACCTCACCAGGCTCCCCGCAGCTCTGGACATCTCCCGGCCGACCGACTCAGCTTCACAGGGGGAGTGAGTGCAGCCGCGCGTCACACCCCCTGTGACGCTGATCTGTATGTACAGCGCACACCGGCCGGCGCTGTACATACAGGGGGAGAAGGGAGGAGGGAGCGATCCCTCCTGCCTCCTCCCTGCACAGTAAGACGCGCCGCGCGGGTGAGAGGCCGCTGCGGCCGCTTCTCCCGTCTGTGGGAACGCCCCGGCGGTGCCAGAGTAGCATCCTTACACTACTCTGGTGCCGCGGCCATTCAAAGAACCCCCGCTGCCTGCTGGCGGCGGGAGGTTCGCCAACTCTGCCGGGGTGGCGGGGGGGTGACCTCATTAGCGGGAACCCCCTGCCAAAAGCGGGAGAGTTGGCATGTATGATATACACACACACCCCTCCCCTCGTGCGCTCATTTATACACACCCCTCCCCTCGCACACTCATTTATACACACCCCTCCCCTCACACGCTCTTATATACACACCCTTCCACTCACACACTCATATATACACCCCTCCCCTCGCACGTTCATATATATACACACACATCTCTCCACTCACACACTCATATATACACACCCCTCCCCTCACACGCTCATATATACACACCCCTCCCCTTGCACTGTCATATATACACACACACACCCCTCCCCTTGCACTCTCATATATACACACACACCCCTCCCCTCGCACGTTCATATATATATACACACACATCTCTCCACTCACACACTCATATATACACACCTCTCCCCTCACACGCTCATATATACACACCCCTCCCCTTGCACTGTCATATATACACACACCCCTACCCTTGCACTCTCATATATACACACACATCTCTCCACTCACACACTCATATATACACACCCCTCCCCTCACACGCTCATATATACACACCCCTCCCCTTGCACTCTCATATATACACACACACCCCTCCCCTTGCACTCTCATATATATATACATACCCATCCCCTCACACACTCATATATACACACACCCCTCCCTTCGCATGCTCATATATACACACACCCCTCCCCTCACACACTCATATATACACACACCCCTCCCCTCGCACGCTCATATATATACACACAACCCTCCCCTTGCACTTTCAAATATATACATACCCAACCCCTCACACACTCATATATACACACACCCCTCCCCTCGGACACTCAAACACACACAGTCAGCCAACCCCAACACACAGCCTCTGTAGTGCACTCATCTGTCCTGCTGCTGCCATCCAGGCTCTTCAGGCTGCTCTGCTTAGAGAAGGGGGTGGAGCTTCGTGGGTTCCGCTAAGCCCCACCCCCTTTCCCAGCAGTGCTCTCGTATCTTCCCATGCGGAAGCTACCAGAGCATCGCCGGCTGCGGCGGAGGTCAAGAGACGCTGCGCTGATGCTGCTTATAGAAAGAACCTCTGGCAGCTGCTAAGCTGGGAGGGCGGGAGAAGGTCCCCATTTGCGGGACTGTCTCGCCCAACCCGGGAGGGTAGGTAAGTATGTTTTAACTGTACAATAGTTTTGTTTGAATAAGGCCCTATTCGTTTGGACAAAACTCAGTTATCCTGAACCCAAATTCTCTCTTTAACCCCGTCACCACCAGAGCCAGTTGTGACCTTCCTGACAAAGCCCCATTTTCAAAATCTGACATGTGTCACTTTATGTGGGAATAACTTTTTGACACTTTTACCTATCCATGTGATTCAGAGAATTTTTCCCGTGACACTTTGTGCTATAGAGTAAGAAAATTTTGGACCCTGACCAATCCTTGTTTTATTTATTTCATTATAAAAATATCAAATATCGTAGAAAAATTTGGAAAAATTTGCCATTTTCAAAGTTCAAACAAATTTCTGCGTGTACAACAATAGTAATTCCAACTCAAAAATAGTTTTCAACTAGCATCTACCATATGACTACTGTAGGTTAGCATAATTTTTTAATGTCTTTTTTTTTTATTATTTATTTTTTTACATTAGGGGGCTTTGAAATTTAGCAGCAATTTTTTTTTCCGTGTCATTGCAGAAAATTTGCAAAATAATTTATATTAGGGACCAGACCCTTTCTGACGTGGCTTTTGATTGGACCTGTAAAGTTACATACCCTATGAAATGAACCCCATCTAAAAACTACAACCCCTTAAAGTATTAAAAAAAAGCCGTAGGAAGTTTGTTACCCCATTTAGGTATTTCACAGAAATAAAGCAAAGTTAACGGTTAAATTTCAAAATTTCACTTTTATTATTTGTCAGATTTTCAATTTTATTCACTACTACACTGAACACGGTAAGAGCGACCTAGGGGAAAGTGCCAACTTAAACATTGATTCCGCAGATTCTGCCGTTTCTCAGAGATATCCCAAATGTGGCCCTATTGCTCTATTTGCTCAACCAAAGCCCCACAATAGGAAGAGCACACCTACCACTCTGGTGGCTCATTTTTCGTTACAATTTTATTTAGGCGTCCATTCCAGATTTGCGGACGCCCTAAGCGCGCCCAAAACCTAATAAACTCCCCTAAAAAGACCCCATATTGGAAACTACATCCCATAACAAATACCAGGGGGGAAGTGGAGTAAATCGTCCCCCACAGGTGTTTCACAATTATTTTTAGCGGTCGGGGCTCTAAAAATGAAAAAAAAAAATTTTTTATACAACAATCCTGCAATTTAAGCTGTAAAATGTATACAAGCATCCTGAGAAAAAAGGCAATCCAAATTGTGTTACGCAATTTCTTTCCAAATTCGGCCCAATACCCCATATGTTAGGTATTGGTGTTTGGGCGAAAAGGTGTTCATTTGTTTTTTTTTTAGCATTGGTCCAGTAATTGGAGGGGGGGAATCTCAGTTCTGCCATTGTTTTTTGGGCTTCATTTTTATAGCATTCGCTGGGCGGTATAAGGAGACATTAACTTTACGTGGGTGTCTGAAAAATAACAAATGAATAGAAATTTTATAGATGTTTTTTTATGTTTATCATTTACACAATGTTAAGGTTTCTTGTTATTTTTGTGGGACGAATTCACATTTTTATTGGGTAAACATATTTGCGGGGGACAAGGCTTGTTAGACGCTTTTAATACCGTTTAGAGTGAAAAGATGGTGGAAGAAAATACCTGCAATACTAGTAGTGTTTGATTTTATATTTTAAAGTGCTCACCATGCGTAGCCGTAGACAAGTTAGTTTTACTCCCTGGTTGAGACGATTAGGCGATACCCCAGATTTTATATAAGTTTGTTATTTATGTGAAAAGCACTTTAAAAAAAAAAAAAAAAAAAGTTTTTTTATTGTGTAAAACAACCTTGATGCATCGCATATCTTCTGACAGCCATAACTGTATTTATTTTTACTGTATACAGCTGTAAGGGAGCTTGTTTTTGCTGATGGAGTTGAATGTTTTTATTGGTACTATTATGATGTATATGATGCTTAATTCACTATTTATTAAGGTTTTGTGAGTGGTTTTGAACAAAATACAGCAATCTGTAGTGTTTTTTTATTATTTACAGGAAGCGGTCCCCCGTGGCTGTATGAATGACATGCTAGCCTTTATATCGATTACAGCGATACCCAGGCCCTCCAAGGCTAAATACGCACTCAGGGCTACGTTAAGATATTGCCCCCCCCCCCCCCCCCGTAAATAATCGCCACAATTGCATTCACCAGATTTTTGTCCTGTAGCCATGTAGTACTCCCCTGGTAGACCAAACAGTAGCCCCAGCAAGCCATGAAAGTATCCCCAGCAGCCCTGAAAGATGCCCACTTTAGTCAGTTGTTCCTCCTGTAGCCCGTGCTCTTATGACCCAAGTAGACATGCGCCGTTAGCCCCCTTTAGCCAGAATTTGCCCCCTGTAGTCCAGTTGCCCCCTGAAGCCAGTTTTCCCCCCCAGGTAGCCATTTTCCCCCCTGTAGCTAAGAATAACAAATAAAAAAAAACTCACCTACTTTTCCTAGGTCCCCGCAGCGTGTCCAGGTCCCGCGACGCGGGGTTCATTTAAGCTTGCCGTGACGTCATCACGCCGCTACCTCAGCTCCCGGAAGTCTCCTGGGACGGGAGATAGACTCCCCGCGTAGCAGGGGCGTGAGGTGAAAGCGTGCGCCCCCTGGACACTGTGTTATGTATCCTGCCGCGCGTGACTTGAGCGATGATACCTCACAAGGTGAGGAGGCTAGGAGGGGAGCGATCCGTCCAGCCACTCCTTGTGCCCGGCAGCTGCACTAATGTAAGGCAGTCTGACTGGCTTTGACTCTGCAACGTTTTAAACCACGGCCGTGCAGATCCAGAGCTAGACTGCGGGTCGGATGAGGGGGCGGGAGGCGTGCCCGCACCTTCAGGTGGTGAGCGGAGCCCCCGGTCCCCCGTTGAAGTCGCCCGCCCGCCCACCTGTCTATGAACCTGCCTGTCGATAACCAATTTGTGTATATTTTTTAGTTATTGTGCTGATTTGACACCATGAAAAACTTTTATTCAAACAGTTAAAAACACATTTATTTGCCATCGCTATAGTCTGAGAGACCATAACTTTATTAATTATCAGTGTACGGAGGCATGTGTAGGGCTTTGTATTATTGTGGGACGAAGTACACATTTTATGTTATCAATTGTTTAGGGGTGGACAAGGCTTTTAGATCGCTTTTAAGACCGTTTTTTGAAAGACGGGGGAAGAAAATACTGCAATACTAGTAGTGTTTTTATTTTTAACAGTGCTCACCATGCAGTAGCCGTGACAAGTTAGTTTTACTGCCTGGGTTGAGACGATTATGGCGATACCCAGTTACAATAGTTGTTTTTTATGTTTAAAAGCACTTTAAAATAAAACAACAAGTGTATTATTTAATAGAGTGAAACAACATTGATGCATCGCTATCTTCATAGAGCTCCATAACTTATTTTATTTTTCCGTATACAGAGCTGTGTAAGGCTTTTTATTGCGGGATGAACTGACAATAGTTAAGATGGCACCAGATTTGAGATTATATGATTGGAGTATGAACGCTTTTTATTTCATGTTATGTGCTGCGGAATGAACAAAAATCGCAATTCTGTGACTGTTTTATAGCATGACAAATTTATCAGTTAGGTCATTACGCACGGCGACGAACCAAATATGGGAACTTTATTGTATTTTTGACTTTTGGGGGCACTTGGCATTTGTAAAGGGGGAAAGGAGGATGTACATGTTTTTCTGGGTGTCTTCGTGTTGGTATTTTACTTTGTTTTTACTTTTCAAATTTTTTTCACTGTTCCCCATAGGGGATTTGTATCAGTGATCTTCAAATCACTCTGTTGTGCCCTGTTTCCCTGAAAATAAGACAGTGTCTATATATGTAATTTTATTGCTACCATGAAGAACACGGCTAAGATATTCTTTTCAAGGGGATGTCTTTATTTTTTCCATGGAACAAAAAATCAACATTATTTTATAAAACAGTAGTGATTACATCACAAACGTCGCCCGCTCCGAATCCACCACGGTCGATCACATAATCAGCCAAACACTGAATTGCATACAAAAAAAAGCACTAGGTCCTTTATTTTCCGGGGATGTCTTATATTATGGGCCACGATGTGTTAGAAGGGTCAATAACAGCTTATGCTGTTACTGGTCCCAAGGTGACAGTCAATCACCATGCCCACATAATGACGGCACATACAGTTATCCCTGCACCTACTGCCCATTAGCCAAGTCCTAAGCCGACATACCTTAGTGACGGTACCACTTTTGGACCCTAACGATTGCCCGGGGGATGAGGCGTATGTGCGCCGACAATTAACAGCTGACAACCAACAGCTAACGAGAGTGTATCGGATCCCTGCTTTTAACCCTTTGGACACCAAGGCGGAATGACAAGACGCAGGAGCGATCAGTCTGCCAATGCAGCAGCTAGAAGTCTAATGTCGGCTTCCCATAACCGCCATGACATGAGCTTCATTAAACTGATCCTTCCTATAGACTGGAAGAAAAATAAACGCCATCTTGGTACACCCAAGTGCCATCTGTATAATGCAGAAGGGTAAATCAAGCCCCCTAAAGGTCAACTACCTTAGGGGGACTACAAATAGAAGTATAAAAATAAAACATTTTAAGATTAAAATAGAAATATTAGAAGTTTAAAACACCCTTCTTTAGCCATTTTACAAATAAAAAAAAAACACAAAACCTAACTGTCACGCCCGCATAAAAGAACAATCTATAAAATATAACTTCTAGAACATTATCCCGTACGCCGACCATAAAAGAAAAAAAATGCCAAAATTGTGGGGTTTTCTGGGTCATTTCACATTCCCTAAAAATTGGAATAAAAAAGGATCAAAAAGTGTCATCTGTCCTATAATGGTAACAAAAGAAAGTACACTTCAACCCACAAAAAATGAGCCCTCACTCAGTTCTATAGGTGAGAAAACAATAAAGTTATTGGTGGCAGAAAATGGCGTTGCGGCGCAAATGTAAAAAAAAACTGAATTTTTTTTTTTAAAGTAGTAAAACATAATGAAAACCCTACATATTTAGTATCACTGGAATCCTACCGACCCGCTGAAAACAGATGACGCATTAATTACACCGAAAAGTAGGCACCATAGAAACAAGACCCTTGCAAAAATGGAAGTAGGTTTTGCCCATATTGAACACCACTTTCTGGGTTTCCCGGTACATTATATGGTACTGGCAATGGCAGTAGTAAAAAATATATCTTGTCCTGCAAACAACAAGCCCTCATATGTCTATGTTGATGGAAAAAATGGAAAACTTTATGGCTCTTGGAAGGCAACCGCAACGGGAAAAAAAATGCTGCGTCCAGAAGGGGTTAAAGTCTATCCCAATTAAAGGGAATGTGTCATCAAAAATGACTTAATGTTTAACTCACATTTTTATTTTCAACACATTTTATAAGAATTTTTGGTTATTTTTTTTTATTTTCCATATCACTTTCAATATTTTTTAATAATTCTTAAGTTTGCAGTTTTCACTTTGGCCACTAAGCCTAATAACTGTCTGGCACTTCCTGTTCTGTAGAGAAAGATTCTCAGTTGTTTGCTCATTATCAGCACAAAGAGGGTCATACTGAAAGGAGACACCAGTGTGAATAGATAACACAGGATCCACCAGTCACAAGAGGAGATCGTCACAGTTCACCATTTCACCTCCCTGCACAGTGATTTCTTCCCAGGTCACAGAGCATGACTAGAAAACTCTCCTATAGAAGTCAATGGGACTGAGTCAGTCTTAAAGGGGCTTCTCACTACATTGATTCATCTCACCTCAGTTCTGTTTTCTTGGTTTCATTTTGAATTCAGGGGCGTGTTTATTGGCTTCTACTAGGCTGCAGTAGAAGCCAGGTCTGTAGCTATAGCAAACAGTGCTGACAGCCTATCATGAGAGATTGAATAGGTCTGTAGATATGGCAACCAGCACTGGCAGCCTATCAGAAGAGATCACACAGGTCTGTAGCTATAGCGACCAGCGCTGGCAGCCTATCAGGAGAGATTGAACAGGTCTGTAGCTATAGCAACCAGTGCTGGCAGCCTATCAGGAGAGATCGAACAGGTGTGTAGCTATAGCTGCCAGTGCTGGACCTATCAGAGAGATCGAACAGGTTTGTAGCTATAGCAACCAGTGCTGGCAGCCTATCAAGAGAGATAAAAACAGGTCTGTAAGCTATAGCAACCTGAGGAGCTGATGCAGCCCATACAAGGGGGAAATCTAGGAATAGGTAGGACACTGTTATTGGAACATATTGGCAAAGGTGACTTGTTTTTGCAAGATCTTTAACGTAAAAAGCAGCAATCCTTGTAGTGAGACAACCCCTTTAACCCCTTAAGGACCCAGCGTTTTTTTTGGGTGACACGTTCGTTTTTCCCTCCTCGCCTTCTGAAAGCCATAACTTCTTTATTTTTCAACCTAATAGACACATGGGGTTTTTATTTTGTGGGACAAGATGACTTTCTAATGGTGTTATTCACTATACTATAGAATATACGGGGAAAAACCGCAAAAAAATTCCAAGTGGGAAAAATTTGTGAAAAAAAATGTATTTTCGCCATGTTTGCGGGGGGTTTTGCTTTTACGGCGTTCAATCTTCGGTAAATATAATGTGTTATCTGTATTCTACAGGTTGTTACGCATCCGGCAATACCAAACATGTAGGGTTTCCTTTATGTTTTGGGTACCAAAAAAAAAAATTTCCCAAACTTTTTCTATTTTTGAAATTTGCGCCACTGCGCCATTTTGTGCGACCAATAACTTTTTTGTACAAAACACCTACGGACGTCAGTGAGGGGGCATTTTTTGCGGGCTGAAGTGTACTTTTTATCGCTAGCAGTTTGGAATGCATGGGGACTTTTTAATCATTTTTATTCCATTTTTTGAGTGACGTAAAAGGGACCAAAAAACGCTTTTTGGGGTTTTTGGGAAAATTTTTTCCTTCTATGGTTTCAGCGTACGGGATAAATGATGTTAAAATTTTTATAGATCGGACTTTTTCGGACGCGGCGATACCAAAATTTATGTGTAACTTTTATTATTATTTAATGTTTTTAAATTTGTAAAATGGGAAAGGGGGGTGATTTGAACTTTTAATACTTTTTTTTTTTTTTACTTTAAAACTTTTTTTTTTTTTTTTTTTTTTATTTTAACATTGAGGCCCCATGTGGTACTTGACCACCCAGGGGGCGCGATTTTTTAATAAAAACCTAATGCATTGCATAGGCATGCATTAGGGTGTACAAAGATGGCGGTTTCCCCCACTTCCTGTCTGCGGAAGGAAGTGGGGCAAACCGGCCAGGGTAAGTGACGGGAGCCTTCCCAAGGCTCCCTACCACAATGCCCGGTGATCGGATCGGCGCAGCATAGCTGCGCTTATGCCGATCACCGCACCGATCGGTGCGCGGCACCGATCGCCGTTAATTCAGACGCCACGGCCATCTTTGCTGCAGCGCCTGTTGGGTAAAACAGCGCCAGTGGGCGGAGCCACCTGCCGGCGCTGTTACTGCCGGGTGTTAGCGGCGATTTGCCGCTAACACCTGGCGGCTGTGCGGGAGGGTCACGGAGCGATCCCCCTGCAAAGCCCCTTAGCGGCCCTGGGACGTAGTGATACGCCCAAGGTCGTTAAGGGGTTAAGTCTCCTATGTGCATGAACCTACTGTAAAGCATCTCTCTGACTGCTGTTAAAGCAGTTCAAACAAGGCCTAGTGGCCAAAGTGGAAACTGCAAGACTTAAGAATTATTTAAAAAAATATTGAAAGTGATAGGAGAAATAAAAAAAACAAAAAAAAGTCCTTGGAGACCTGATACATCTAGATCAAGTGGGCTTTGTCCCAATGCGTGAAGCTAGGGACAATACCCTCAAGACATTTAGTGTTATCCATCAGGCCCTTGGACCAATATGCCATGTATGCTTTCTTTCTATTTATGCCGAAAAGGCCCTTTTGATTCCGGGTGGCCTCGACATTCTGTATGAGTCCTTAGGTAGCCGGTCTGGGTCCCATAATGCTGCAGAAGATAATGGCCCTTTACCATAATCCATTTGCGCAGCTAAGAGTGAATGGCGTCCTCTCTTCTCCCATTCAAATACGAAATGGCACCAGGCAGGGCTGTCCGTTGTCGCCGCTCCGGTACGTATTGACTATGGATCACCTTCTTCAGGCTATTAGGACTAATCAGGATATTCAGGGCTTCCCGCTTAAGGGCCTCCAGTTCAAATGTGCTGCATTTGCAGACGATCTATTGTTGTATATCACCCAACCTCTTACCTCTCTTCCGCCTCTTATGTCTGTACTAAGTAGGTTTGGTCAGTTCAGCAACTTTAAAGCCAATTTGACTAAGTGTGTAGCACTCAATGTTGGCCTTGATAATGATCTAGTGGCTCTCCTGAAGCGAAACTTTCCTTTCACTTGGGCTACTGGCTCATTCAAATATTTAGGAGTTCATATTCCTGCTGACCCGAAACATGTATTTGAGTTGAACTTTGTCCCACTGATAGGCATCATCAATTCTGATCTCTCTTGATGGGACAATAAAGATTTTTCCTGGCTAGGAAGAATCAATATATTGAAAATGAACGTCCTCCCAAGGCTACTTTACCTTTATCAAACCCTCCCAAACTTTCTCCCCCGCTCGTTCTTTCAATCTCTTTCTAGATGCTTAGGAGAGTTCATCTGGTCAGGAAGTTGCCCTAGAATAGCCAGGACTATTTTGATCAGATCCAAATTGGATGGAGGTTTGGCACTTCCGGATCTTAAAGCTTATTATTTGGCTGCTACTGCAACTAGGTTGGTTAATTGGTTTCAGTTGCGGGAATCTAAGCTGTGGATACAATTTGAGGAGTTGGTGCTTGCGTCTCGTCTTTCCTCGCTGCCTTGGCTTAGACTTTTTGTGGTGCCCACGGAGTGGTTGGCGAGTCTTCCGCACGTCACGAAGGGCGCTCTTATGGCTTAGCCACTAAGTTATTCAGATGGGGTGGACCACTCACCCCAGTTAGCGGCAATCCGGAAATTCCGCTTCCGACTGTCGTGGGTAGTTCAGGCTCTAGTAGATCCCTAGTTTTTCAGGACCTTTTAGCGGATTCGGGCTTACGTCCATTCTCAGATGTTGCGCATCTCCTGGGCTCCCCTGCGCACTCATGGTTTAATTATATGAGGTTCCACCATTACTATGGGGTAAACAAGTCTCTGTTTAATTTCCATAGAGCATTGACCACTTTCGAGTCGATGTGTACTACTCGCGCTCCGTCAGCACATGTGCTCTCTCAGATCTAGAACCTCAGTCTGGGTGAGATGACCCATTCGACCCTGGGGTATAGAAATGGAGGGAATGGGGAGCTTGGGAGTCTAATGACGGAGGAGGAATTGGCCCAGTCTTACGCACTATCTTACAAGTCCTTAATCTCGTGCAGATTTCAGGAACTTAACTTTAAAGTCATTTCGCGTTGGTACCGGGTCCCATCCCTCCTCCACCGAATGTACCCCTCGGTCCCGAGTAGTTGCTGGAGGTGTGGGTTGGCGACTGGAACTATGCTACACATTTGGTGGGCATGTCCCGCTCTGCAGCCCTATTGGGTTACGGTCATTGACGTTATAAAACGAATCACCGGGATTCACCTGCAGAATGATCCTAAAGTCTTGTTGTTATTGGCGATCCCCTTGCCGACCCGCACCCTCAGAGGCAGCTTACTAGTTCACATGGTAATTGGCGCCAAGGCCTTGATACCGCGTCTGTGGCGCTCTACGAGCATTCCCTCTGTTAGTGACTGGTTCAAGGAACTTTTCGTCATACAGCGTCTAGAGGAGATCAGGGCGGATGAGAAACAGCTTACGGACAAGCACCTGCGAATATGGAGAGCCTGGCTTGAATTCACGGCGACCCCTGAATTTTCATCATATAGGTAGCCTTGTAGGCGGGAAGCTGTTGCTAGCTATAGGTTTCCACCTGAGCCTCCCTTCTTTCTGGTGTAGGTGGACTGGCCCCATAGTTGGTTTGGCCAACTATGCTATGCTTGCTATGCTCTCCCCTTTAGCCCTCCCGGCGGTGTCCCCAGCCGTATTATTATTCTTTTTCCTGTTCTTTTATTGATATTGTTTTTATCTGTTATGATGTTTTATCTTTGTCTTATTTTTTAAGTCAAGATTTGTGTCTGTTTAAGGCCATGTCCCCACGGCACGGGTTTTCGGCCAGTTTATCAGCCGGTTTGCGGTTTTTCAGACCGCCTGAAAAAACGGCCGAAAATGAGCACAAGTGTGCTCTATGGAAAACCCGTGCAGCAGTCCCCACTGCACGGGTTTTGCCGTCGGACGGTTTTGCCGCCGACGGTCCGGCGGCGAAACATTGATCAAGCACCATCTTCCGTCCGGTTTTCGGACGGAATCTGTGCTTCTCAATGGGAGGGGGGAGGGCTCTTCTCCGCTCATCGTGGAGAAAAGCCGTCCCCCCGCAGCCGTGGGGACGGGCGCAAAACAGGACAAACCGGCCGGTATTTGTCCTGTGCAGTGGGAACGCGCCCTAAGGCCTCTGTGCAGTGATTAACCAACATCTCTAGCATTTGATCTATATTATGCCAAATAAGGACAGTATTGTCACCGTTTCTTTTCTTTTGTTTAACGATTAAATAAGTGCCTGTACTTCTTTTTCACTTCAGTGAGACGGGGTAATGTATGTGTTCCGGACTTATAAATGTTTGTATTGAGTATTATATGTTCATGTATAACCCTTTCAGTGACTAGAGAAACGTCATGATATTGTGTCATTTTGTATTCTCTGTTCATTCCTTTTGCATTTTTTCAATAAACGTTTGAATAAGAAAAAAACAAAACAAAACAAAAAGAAAACAACCAAAAATTCCTAAAAAATGTGTTTAACATAAAAACTCATTTCTTGGTGACACATTCCCTTTAAAATAGTATTTCCAAATTTTGCAAACTTCTGGATCTCCCGTCGCAGCCGCATCACTAAAGACAAGAGACAATAGCGAAGGGCCTGAGCCTGGCGTCTCGTTGATGTCATGGCGCCTTATGACCTCATTGATGACACGTCGCCGTCTCTGAATGACCTCTGTGTTGGTTGTTGTTTCTATGGCAGGACAAGAGCTCGACCTGTAGAAGACGTCTTTGGTGCTCCGCGCTCCTGGCCTTCGTCCCAGCAAGAGGCGTAAACAGCATTTGTTGGACGAGAACCATGAAATGTCACTTACTTGACCTTGGAGGGGGTGAGGGGAAGTTCTCCTGGATACTGATGAGCCCAGATTTCAGACAAAACCACAGCACAAGTGTATAATCTGTGCTATTCTACAGTGTCTGGGGGGTTTCCAAACCAGGGGAGATCTCCCAGACTCCGGCCAGGGCAGGCTCGTTACTGCTGGATTTATATTACTTCTATTACTTTCAATGTATTTATATATTCTACTCATCTATATAGCGCCATCATATCCCGTGGTGCTGTACAGAGTGTCGTCACTCACATTGGTCTCTGTCCCTATTGGGGCTCACAGTCTCACTTTTAGATTAGTGCGAGAAAACCAGAGGAACCTGGAGGAAACCCACGCAAACATTGGGAAAACATACAAACTCCTTGTAGATGTTGTCCTTGGTGGGATTTGAATTCAGGAGATATAAGGCAATAGCACTAGTGACTGAGCCACCTTGCTGCATTGTGTTAACCACTGAGCCACCAAGATGCAATGTAATAACCACTGAGCCACCAAGATGCATTGTACTAACCACTGAGCCACCAAGATGCACTGTACTAACCACTGAGCCACCAAGATGCACTGTAATAACCACTGAGCCACCAAGATGCACTGTACTAACCACTGAGCCACCAAGATGCACTGTACTAACCACTGAGCCACTGTGCTGCACTGTGCTAACCACTGAGCCACTGTGCTGCACTGTACTAACCACTGAGCCACTGTGCTGCACTGTGCTAACCACTGAGCCACCATGCTGCACTGTACTGACCACTGAGCCACCGTGCTGCACTGTACAAATCAATGAGTAACAAGGCTGCACTGTGCTCATCACTAAGCAACTGTGCTCCACAGTGCTAACCACTGAGTCTCTGTGTTGCACTGTGCTAACCACTGTGTTGATTACTGATCCACCGTGCTGCACTGTGTCGGCAACTGAGTCAATATGCTGCACTGTACAAACCACTTACCCACAAGGCTAGACTATGCCATAGTTGCCAACTTTTGAAAATGAAAAAGCAGGAGATTCTAGTGGGCGGCGCGGCAAAATTTGCATGGACACGCCCATCTTTCCGGTATGCCACGCCCCTTCAAAAAGCCACACCTACTCCACCTAACTGCATAACGGCTTTGGAAGAAAGCCAGGTAGATGCCCTTATAGCCAGGTAACCCCCCCCCATAACCAGGTAGTGCCCCTTACAGGCAGGTAGATGCCCCCTTGTAGCCAAATAGATGCCTCTCTGTAGCCAGGTAGAGCCAAATTTGTAGCCAGGTAGATGCCCCCCTTTGTTAGCCAGGTAGATGCCCCCCATTGTTAGCCAGGTAGATGCCCCCCATTGTTTGCCAGGTAGTGCCCCCTCTGTTGGCCAGGTAGTGCCCCCTCTGTTGGCCAGGTAGATGCCACCATTGCTTTCCAGGTAGTGCCCCCTCTGTTGCCAGGTAGATGCCCCCATTGTTTGCCAGGTAGTGCCCCCATCGTTAACCAGGTAGTGCCCCCATCATTAGCCAGGTAGTGCCCCCATCATTAGCCAGGTAGTGCCTCCATTGTTGCCAGGTAGACCCTCCCTTGTAGCCAGGTAGTGCCCCCATTGTAGCCAGGTAGTACCCCCTTTGTTAGCCAGGTAATGCCCCTTTATAGCCAGGTAGTGCCCCCCCATTGTAGCCAGGTATTGCCCCCATTGTAGCCAGGTAGACCCCCCATTGTTTGCCAGGTAGAACCCCCCCATTGTAGCCAGACAGTGCCCCCCTAAAACTAATAAAAAATAAAATACTAAAATCCACTTACCTAACCAGGCTCTGCAGAGCGGCCGCTCCTGGACATCTCCTCAGCGTCACAGGGGAAGTGAGAGCAGCCGCGCGTCACTTCCTCTGTGACGCTGACATGTGTGTACGGCGCACAGCGGCGCCGGACATACAGGGGGAGGAGGCAGGAGGGAGCGCTCCCTCCTGCCTCCTCCCTGCACAGCGAGACTCCGGGCGGGTGAGCGGACCCTGCGCCCGCTTCACCCGCCCGTGGGAACGGACCGACGGCGCCAGAGTAGCGCACCAGCGCTACTCCGGCGCCGCGGCCATTTAAAGGACCCACGCCGCCTGCTGGCGGCGGGAGGAATGCCAGCTCCCCCGGGAGGGCGGGAGGGGTTTACCCCAAAATAGCGCCCCCCCCCCGCCAAAAACGGGGAGAGTTGGCATGTATGCACTATGCTAATCACTAAACAACCGTGCTGCACTCTGCTAACCACTAAGTCACGCCCTGAACTGTGCTAACCACTGAGCACTGAGTGCTTTGTTTAGACACCGCAGCTTCCGATTATGTGATCGAGGGGACAGGAGCTGAAAATCCTGAAGGCTTCTGGCTGACCTGTATATACCAGCAAACAGGAGGCAGGGACAGTAATAAACCATCCCTGCCTTCTCACTGGAGAGTTCGGCTGCCACTGACAGCGGTCTCTCCACTCCTGCAGCTGCACAGTGACCGGCAAACTCCGCATGGACGTTCTAAAACATCCTTTAACCCCTTAAGCCGAACGCCTGAAAAGTAGTTAATGACCAGAACGTTTTTTTTAGTTTTTGCCTCATTGCGTTTCAACAGTTGTAACTTTTTTATTTTTTCAATGACGCAGTTGGATGAGGCCTTGTTTTATCTGGGGCAAGTTGTACTTTTTGGGGGAATAGTTTAAGTTCACTTATAAATAATTGCAGAATTTTTTTTCAATTATTTTTACATTTTTATGTTTTTTTTACATTTTACACCATTCACATTTCACACTTAATAACTTATGAGATTAATTCTACAGGTTATTACGGTCGTGTGGATACCTAATATGTGTAGGGTTTTTTTGTGTGTGTAAGGTATGCACAATTATTTTTTACTATATATTTATTTTTATTTTATTTATTTTTTTATGGTTTTTACTTTTTTTTTTTTTTTATCCCATGAAGGGATAACTGTGTTATTTTTGTTTGTTTTGTTTACACTTGGTAATGTATTAGCATATTCATATATGCTAATACATTATAATCTGTGTCAGTCTGACACAGGCAGCAGTCAGGGCAGCACACAGTCTGCCCTGGTCACTGGCTTCTTACACAGACAGCCCTGTGGCTACTCTAGGTCCCCAGGGCTGACTGTGCAGCCGTTCCCCAGGCTCTGTTGGGTCACCGGGCATTCCGATCACCCGCCAGAGCAGGGAAACCCTTTGATTGTGCTGTGGTGACGATCTGCGGCAATCAAAGGGTTAAAGCACCGAGGAACGGAGGTCTCCCCTGCTCCCCGGTGCTCGCAGGAGATGCTCTGGGATCAGGGCTGTGTAGTACAGCCCCGATCTCCGCGCTGCTGCTGCCGATGTCTGCAGCGACGCCAAAAAACGTCGCTGCAGACTAAGAACCTGCACCAGCCGACGCCAAAGGATGGTGCATGATCGTTAAGGAGTTAAATGCCAACAAATCTAATCAACAGGTGGTTAATGGCATTGCTTTGTGAAGACAGCTTCATACTGCTCCTATTTATAAGAGGGGACTCGTACGGTGTATATGGGCCATTATATTGGCACTGGGGTCTCTCTGAAGAAAGGCACTTTGGCAGCCAATGTAGGGGAATGCCTGTATGTGTGGACAGAGCTAACATAGTGCAACCCTCTAATAGACTTGAAGGCCATGGACTCCTTCAATAGGGAAAAACAATTTTACATATGTCAGTGATAACCTTGCATAAAAAAATGCGGTTTTATCCTGCAATCTTCATTCCTCAGCTCATATTCAGTTGCAGATGTTCTTGGTTTGAGATTTTTCTCCTGTCGGTGGGATCTGGGGGTTCTCCCAGTAACACAAGCTGGATGTGAGCTCTGTGTGGTTACAGGTCTGGGGTTTGCAGAGAATGAGCAGAGAGGAGTCAGAAGCAGATGATGGATTTCGTTCCGTTTCTGCAGGACAGTCGGCCAGGTGGAGGATGGACACAAGCACTAAAGCAGGACACTAGTCGAAAATTCTTAAAGGGAATCAGTCTATGACCAATATATTTTTCTACTAATTAAAACCAGACACTAATACATAGATTCTTTTCTACTTAGCCATTATTTTCTGATTGTAGATTTATTTCTAGTCTATAGAGGATTACGGAGGCGGCCGTCTTGCCTGAGCTACTTTTAACAGCATTTAGAGAGATGCTTTACAGCAGCTTCATGCACATAGGAGCCTGTGAACAGGAGCAGACCCATTGACTTCTATAGGAGAGTTTTCTGGGCATGCTCAGTGAGCAGCAGGTTCAGGGACATAGGAGCCTGTGAACAGGAGCAGACCCATTAACTTCTATAGGAGAGTGTTGTGGGCATGCTCTGTGACCTGGGAAGAAAACCGTGTGCAGGGAGGGGGAGCTGTGACATCTCCTATTGTGACTGGTGGATCCTGTGTTATCTATACACATTGGTGTCACCTTTCAGTAATTCTTCCTGCGCTGATAATGAGGAGACCTTGGAGAAGTGATCTCTACAGAACAGGAGCAGACCCATTGACTTCTATAGGAGAGTGTTGTGGGCATGCTCTGTGACCTTGGAAGAAGTCTGTGTCCAGTGCGAAATCTACTATTGTGAATGGTGGATCCTTCTATAGGAGAGTGTTGTGGGCATGCTCTGTGACTTGGGAAGAAGTCAGTGTCCAGTGTGACATCTCCTATTGTGAATGGTGGATCCTTCTATAGGAGAGTGTTGTGGGCATGCTCTGTGACCTGGGAAGAAATCAGTGTGCAGAGAGGAGGAGAGGGGTAGCTGTGACATCTCCTATTGTGACAGGGGGATCCTTCTATAGGAGAGTGTTGTGAGCATGCTCTGTGACCTGGGAAGAAGTCAGTGTGCAGAGAGGAGGAGAAGGGGAGCTGTGACATCTCCTATTGTGAATGGCGGATCCTTCTATAGGAGAGTGTTGTGAGCATGCTTTGTGACCTGGGAAGAAATCAATGTGCAGAGAGGAGGAGCCGTGACTATCTCCTATTGTGACTGGCGGATCCTTCTTTAGGAGAGTGTTGTGGGCATGCTCTGTGACCTGGGAAGAAATCAGTGTGCAGAGAGGAGGAGCTTTGGCATCTCCTATTCTGACTGATGGATCATGTGTTATCTATACACATTGGTGTCACCTTTCAGTAATTTTGTCTGGGCTGATAACGAGGAGACTGCGGAAAAGTTTTCTCTACAGAGCAGGAAGTGTCAGACTAGTGGCTAAATTAAAAAATGTAAGGTTTTTAGGATGTTGAAAAATGTTGATAGATGAAAAATAAAAAAAATAAATTCAGAAAAAACGTGTTTAACATAAAAACATGAGTTAAACAATAGGTAATTTTCTGATGGCTTATAGTCATAGAAAATGGCCGTGCAGCGCAAATTTCAGTAATAGTGCTAAAATATATGAAAACCCTACATATTTGATAACGCTGGAATCATATCAACTTGCAGAATACAAACAACATGTCATTTCCACTCAAGAGCAAAAGCCTTAAAGGGTTTTTGCCATGAAGTAAAATTGCCGCGGGAAGCTGGAAATGAAATAGCAAACATTTTCACCATTCATTATTATTAAAAATTATGCACCGTTTAGGTTTTAGCTGCTCCTTTAGTGATCCATTGTTTACAGCTCGTCTCCAGGGGATACGACCAGGCCTGAGAGCTCCTCAGTCCTGGCCGCACATGCTCAGACATCACCTCTTCTCAGGCAGCTACTGAGTGTTCAAACCCCAGGTGCTGTCATTCTACTCCTAATTAGTCAAACAGTGCAAATAAATAAAAAAGAAGAAACCTCAATCAGGTCTGTGCATTGATAAAGAGAAAAAAAATCCACAGGTTTGGTTCCTGCAGGGATTTGAACCTAGGACCCTTGTGCCTGGAGGCAAAAACTTTGCCTCTCAGCTTCTCACAAAGCTTTATATAAACAGACCTTCCTTTGACTACAGAGAGGAAAGGCCTGGTGATGTCATCCTGCTGGGTCACATGATCTGCAATTCAAACAAATCACACACGCCCCCTTATGAGCACACACAGCTGAAGAGCTGGATACAGGAGGTATGAAATAAGATCATGGCAAAACCCCTTTAAAATAAAAACCCCCGCAAACATGGCGCAAGTACATTTTTTTTTTACATTTCACCCCACTTCGAATTTTTTTTCGGTTTCCCAGTATATTCGAAGATACGGTCGAATGCACCATTATACAATTTTTATTTTGCCGGACAAAATGTACTAGGTAAGTGGAAAAATAAAAAAGTTACGGCTCTTGGATGATGGGGAGGGGGGAAAGTCATATTATTATGACCGGCTGTTAGGAAGGGGTTAATAAGTTGCCTGGATTTGTATTTAGGAAGCAAATGAACAGTAGAAAACATTCCAGTACAGATGTATATGTATCCTGTGATGCCTGGATAACATTGTCAAGACTCTGCTTGCTGTTAGTGAATGTAAACATTGTTGTCCTGATCATGACCCGCGCACAAAGCTTACAGGCGCCGGCTCTCTGCTAGTTTGGACGAAGGTTGATACATTACATATCACATACAGCAATATATTGTAATACAGCACAGGTAGGACATGATGGGATTAGAGGCTATGAATAAATTATAAGAGTAAAACTGGAAACAATGTATCACGAGAGGAGATAAACAGATGCATAGACTTCCTATGTGTCAGCCAAGAAACCACATCTTATGCAACAAAGCTCAACCCCCAAGAGCGTGAAGAAAACAATCTGACAACAACTTCCCCCGCCGCCGCCGCCGCCGCCGCCGCCCGACGCCCCAAATCCACGCTCACCTTTCAGTCCAATCTCAGGCTGAATACAGTTAACCTCTTCAGCCCTGGAGCTCGCACTAAACATGTTACTGTAAACTGCACCGAAATGTGTGTCCATCCCATTGTAAATATTCATCCTACAAAGATTATAAAATCATAATATCACCAAAGGCCAAGCTTGCTAAGAAAATCATAAATACACAGTCAAGTCACATTATTATGACCGGCAGCTAATATCCAGGGTGACTGCGGTGTGCAGAATGGACAGCAGCTGGACAGGCGGGAAGTGACTCTATAAGGTCCTGGTAGGTTGTCACAGGTATCTGGAGCCGACTGCACCCACAGCTGCTGGAGGAGCCATAGAGCCAACACCACCATCCAGGGGCCCCACATGCTGACTGCACCCACAGCTGCTGGAGGGTCCATAGAGCCAACACCACCATCCAGGGGCCCCACAGCTGCTGGAGGGGCCATAGAGCCAACACCACCATCCAGGGGCCCCACATGCTGACTGCACCCACAGCTGCTGGAGGGTCCATAGAGCCAACACCACCATCCAGGGGCCCCACATGCTGACTGCACCCACAGCTGCTGGAGGGGCCATAGAGCCAACACCACCATCCAGGGGCCCCACAGCTGCTGGAGGGTCCATAGAGCCAACACCACCATCCAGGGGCCCCACAGCTGCTGGAGGGGCCATAGAGACAACACCACCATCCAGGGGCTCCCACAGCTGCTGAAGGGACCATAGAGCCAACACCACCATCCAGGGGGTAAGCTGCGGGGGGGCCTAGACCAACACCACCCCCCCGGGGGCCCCCCCCGCTCTGGAGCGTCCAAGAGCCAACAACACCATCCAGGGGCCCCACATCAATGAAACCCACAGTGTGGAGGGGCCATAGAGCACACCACCATCGAGGGGCCCCACATTTGACTGCACCCACACTCTGGAGGGGCCATAGAGACAACAAAAAACCTCCGGGGGCCGCCACATCGACTGCAGCCACAGCTGCTGGAGGGTCCATAAGCCAACACCCCCCCCGGGGCCTCCACAGCTGCTGGAGGTCCATAAGCCAACACCACCTCCGGGGGGGGGGGGGGGGGCAGCTGCGGGGGGTTTCCATTGAGCCAAAACACCATCATCCGGGGCCCCACTGCTGACTGCACCCACAGCTGCGGGGGGGGTCCATAAAGCCAGCCCACTCCGGGGGCCCGACACGGCCCTTTGGGGGTTATGGGAATTGGGGCCGGGATAGTACTTGAAAGTCCTATTTCCCCAACCAATGTGGCATTCCTGACCGGTGACTATCGCTTGTCTTGCGGAAGATCCCATCGGGCCCAGGGGAACATCACTTGTATGGGTGAACGGATCTGCAAGGGGGGATTCATACCAAATGGGGGCGAGAGCATTTCCACTGGTGAGTGGCCCAGAGAATGCCCCGAAAAAACCCCAGACCATAATACTGCCCAAAACCGAAATTTTTTCTTCCAGCAATGGTTGCAGAATGTTTATTCTCTGATCCTTGCCTGAGACATTAACATCCATTTGTTCAATGAAGCAGAAAACAGGACTCATCTGAGAAGACAACCCTCATCAGAGGTACAAATTTTTATGCTGTGAAAATTGAAGGGTTTTGCAGAGATACATACCTCGTCTGCTCTGGGCCCCCATACCATAGGGGTTTGCAGAGGTGCAGTGACACCCTCTGTCCGGGGGCCCATACCGTAGGTTTCAGAGGTGCAGTGACATCCATCTGCTCCCGGGCCCCCTACACAGTAGGGTTAAAGGGCGTGACACCGTCTGCCCGGGGCCCCATACACATAGGGTTAGCAAGGTGCAGTGACATCCGTCGCTCCGGGGGCCCCCTACACAGTAGGTTAGCAGAGGTGCATGACATCCTCCCTCCAGGGGCCCCATACACGTAGGGTTTTGGGAAGGTGCAGTGACATACTGCTCGGGGTCCCATACACAGTAGGTTAACAAGGTGCAGTACATCGCTGCCCCCGGGGGCCCAAAAACATAGGGGTTGCGAGGTGCAGTGACATCCGTCTCTCCGGGCCCCATCACATAGGTTTCAAGGCGCAGTACATCCTTGCTCCGGGCCCCATCCATAGGTTGGAAGGGGGCAGGACTCCGTCTGTCCGGGGCCCCAACACAGTAGGGGGTTTCGAGGGAGTGACATCTTTGCTCCCGGGGCCACTCACATAGGGGTTGCAAGGTGCCCGTAACTTTTGTCTGCTCCCGGGGCCTCATACACAGTAGGGTTAGCAGAGTGCAGTGACATCCGTTGCTCCGGGGCCCCAAACACAGTAGGGTTAGAGAGGGGCAGTGACATCCGTGCTCTGGGGCCCCAACCCCACATAGGGTTACAGAGGGGCAGTGAACCTCTGCTCCGGGGCCCCATACACAGTAGGGTTTTGCAGAGGTGCAGTCATCCGTCGCTCCGGGCCCATACACATGGGGTTAGCAAGGGCGTGACAACCATCTCCTCCGGGCCCCCTACACATAGGGTGGGAGAGGGGCAGTCACATTGTCGCTCCGGGGTCCATACACGTAGGTTAGCAGAGGTGCATGACATCCCCGCTCCGGGGGGCCCACACCCACAGTGGGTTGACAGGGGCAGTGAAACCCCCTCCCGGGCCCATACACAGGGTTAGCAGAAAATTGCAGTGACATCCGTCTGCTCCGGGGCCCCCATACACAGTGGGGTTGCAAGGGGGCAGCGACATCCGCTGCTCCGGGGTCCCCAAAAAAGGAGGGTTACAAAGGGGCAGTACATCCATCTGCTCCGGGGCCCATAACAAAAAGGGTTAGCAGAGGTGCAGTGAATCCCGGGCCCCAACACAGTAGGGTTTGCAAGGTGAATGAATCTGTTCTCCCAGGGCCTCATACACCGGGAGGGGGTTACAGGGTGCAGTGAAAAATCCCTCTTCCGGGTCCCCATACACAGTTTTTTTTTAAAAATTTTGCAGAGGTGCATACTCCTCTGGGTCCAGGGCCCCATACACAAAGGGGTTGAAGGTCATGACATCCTCTGCTCCGGGGGCCCAAACAGTAGGGGGACAAAGGGGCGTGACATCCCTCTGCTCCGTGGGGCCCCTAACAGTAGGGTTAGCAGAGGGGGCATCACATCCGTCTGCTCCGGGGGCCCCCCAAAACAGTAGGTTCTTGTTGTTTACACCGTTTGCCTTTTGGTCTTTTGTGGGAAACTGTCCCCTGTATGTACCTCCGCCCTCACCCTTCGACCCTGTTTTCCTCTTGCCAAAAATTTTCCTCTCAAATACTTTTAAAAAACACAGCACCCCAACAATCCCAAACTGTTCATTTCAAAAATACAACACCCCTTTGGGTCAAAACAATAAAAACTATGGTAACCACCTTTGTTAAATCGCCCCTTTTACCCATGAACACAATGAGGGGTATGGTTGACAACCTTCACCTTTTTTACCACAAGCCAGACCCCCATGGCTTCCCCATCAGCCATGCGCTGCCGACATGGAAAGGAGAATGCAGTAATAATGTACTCACCCCTGCCGACTAAAAGCCCCTGCCCCACTAACACCTTATCACACCCCATCAAAAGCACCGGAGACCCAATGCAAAATTTGTGAATTGGACCTGACCTGCTGTTTGCCAGGTATAACACTGGTGTCTTCTAATGGTGCAGAGGACCCCTAAGGAACCTGGGCAAAAGTAAGACCGTACCCTTCAGGGGGCGGGGCCCCTTTTAAGCGGACCCCCTTATTTCTCCAGGCCCCGTACAGGAATACCGCGACCCCCTTACTCGGCCCTGGGTAAACCTCGGGGCCCCCATAGTCCTAGGAATCGAGGACTGTCAGAGCAGAAATATGGCTTCCAGTCTCCGGCACTTGCTGGCGCACACTAATGGCAATGCTTAAATTCTGCACTACATAGCAGAGGCAATTTGACGCCCGCATACACTTTACAGTTTGGAATAATTGCGCTTGTGTGTGTATATAAAAATGCGCAAAAAAGGAATGACCGTAACTGAGTATCTTCAGTTGTTTTCCTGCTACAGGACTACAGGAGGGAAGTGACTGTTCAGAATACTTGTCCTGTCATGTTCTCATTCAACACTTTTTTTTCTCTTCACTGTAAACAGGGAGAATAAGACGCAAAACAGGTTGCGAAATTTTGTGGAATATAGATCGTTGGCGGCTGCGACATTGACAGTTATAAACAAAATTTCGACCATCAGCCGAGTGTAAAGAGGAAGTTGTGATAACTGAGAAAGGGCTGTGCTCCGGGGGTGGCAGACATACCAGCATAGCTCGGATTATTGTACCACTCCAAACAGGTGTGTCTAATTTATTTCCTATTAATAATTTATCTTATTCTAACCCAAAAAAATATGTGCAAAATAATAGGGAAGAGTCCAGCTTTTATGTTCTATGTGCACACTATAACAGTGTTTCTTATTTCTTTATAATACTGCCCCTATGTACAAGAATATAACTACTATAATACTGCTCCTATGTATAAGAATATAACTACTATAATACTGCCCCTAAGTACAACAAAAAAAGTACTAAAATACTGCCCCCTAATTACAAGAATATAACTACTATAATACTGCCCCCTATGTACAAGAATATAACTACAATAATACGCCCTCCTATGTACAAAATATAACTACTATAATACTACCCCCTATGTACAAGAATATAACTACTATAAATACTGCCCCCTATGTACAAGAATATAAACTACATAATACTGCTCCTATTATAAGAATATAACTACTATAATACTGCCCCCTACGTACAAGAAAAATAACTACTAATACTGCTCCTTATGTACAAGAAATAACTACTATAATACTGCTCCTAATGTAACAAAATATAACTACTATAATACTGCTCCTAGTACAAGAATATAACTACTATAATTTCTGCTCCTATGTACAAGAATATAACTATTATAATACTACTCCCTATGTACAAGAATATAACTACTATAATACTGCCCCTATGTACAAGAATATAACTACTATAATACTGCCCTCTATGTATAAGAAAATAACAAATATAATACTGCCCCTATATACAAGAATAAACTACTATAATACTGCTCTTATGTACAAGAATAAAACTAATAAACTGCCCCCATGTAACAAGAATAAAACTACTAAAACTGCCCCCTATGTACATAGAAATAATAACTACTATAATACTGCCCCTATGTACAAGAATATAACTACATAATACTGCTCCTAAAGTAAAAAAATATAACTACTATAATACTGCACTCTATGTACAAGATTATAACTACTAAAATTACTGCCCTATGTACAAAAATATAACTACTAAAATACTGCCCTCATGTACAAAATATAACTACTATAATACTGCCCCTATTACAAGAATATAACAAATATAATACTGCTCCTATGTAAAAAATATAACTACTATAATACTGCTCCCTAGTACAAGAATAACTACTACAATACTGCCCCCTATGTACAAGAATATAACTACTATAATACTACTCCCCTATGTACAAGAATATAACTATGTTTATAATACTGCCCCCCATGTACAAGAATATAACTACTATAATACTGCCCTCTATGTATAAGAATATAACTACTATAATACTGCCCCTATATACAAAATATAACTAAATATAATACTGCTCTTATGTACAAGAATAAAACTACTATAATACTGCCCCCATGTACAAGAATATAACTACTATAATACTGCCCCCTATGTACAAGAATATAACTACTATAATACTGCCTCTATGTATAACAATAAAAACTACTAATAAATACTGCCCCCTATGTACAAAATATAACTACTATAATGCGGTTGTATATGTATTTCTTACATTTATCGATGAGAAAAAGCTGATCTTTACCCACAGGGGGCCCCGTGGAGGGTTCGGTTAACCATGAATCACGGCCGCATGGACGCAGCCACAGTCATTATAAACCCTGAAATGAATTTGCTTTGAAAATGACTGCATGGAGATATTGAACTTTAAACCACAAAATGTCCATCTGCAATATTCCAAGAATCATAGATACTTGAAAAGTATTATTACTAAAATTACTAGAGCTTTAATATTTGGTAGTATAAAGCTATTTATTCTGCATCTCTATGTAACTCTCTAGTGTATGGATCTAATCTGCTTGAAGTAACTTTGTAACATTACATTAAAGGGGTTTTAATGTAAAGGCATTTCATGCCTGGTTTGTCTTGCTTCAGATTTCAATGTTTTCAGATGCGGGCGTGTATGATTTGTTTGAGCTGCAGATCATGTGACACAGCAGGCTTGACATCACCTTGCCTTTCCCCACACTGTGCTCACTCTAATGAAACACAGGTCTGTTTATGTAAATAGCTGTGAGTAGCTACAATGTAGCTAAATGGTTAGCACTTCTGCCTTTCAGCATAGGGCTCCTAGGTTCAAGTCCCTGCAAGAGCCAAAGGTGGATTTTTTTTTCTCAATACACATACCTGATTGAGGTTTCTTTCTTCCTTTTATTTATTTGCATTGTTTGCCTAATTATTAGGGAGTACAGAGGACAGGAGTAGAATGACAGCACCTGGGGTTGAATATTCGCTCAGCAGTGAGTGTGTGTGATTACTAAGGAGTACAGAGGACAGGAAAAGAATGACAGCACCTGGGGTTTGAACACTCGCTCAGCAGTGAGTGTGTGTGATTACTAAGGAGAACAGAGGACGGGAAGTAGAATGACAGCACCTGGGGTTGAACATTCGCTCAGCAGTGAGTGTGTGTGATTACTAAGGAGTACAGAGGACAGGGAAAGAATACAGCACCTGGGGTTGAACACTCCTCAGGAGTGATGTGTGTGATAAATAAGGGGTACAAGATGGAAGTAGAATGAAAAGCACCTGGGTTGAACACCCCGTCAGCAAATGAGTGTGTGTGATTACTAAGGATGCAGAGGAAAGGGAAAAGAAATACAGCACCTGGGGTTGAACACTCGCTCAGTAGTGAGTGTGTGTGATTACTAACGAGTATGGAGAATGGGAGAATGACAGAATTTGGGGTTGGACACTCGCTCAGCAGTAAGTTTGTGATACTACTAAGGAGTACAGAGGACGGGAGCAGAATGACAGCACCTGGGGTTGAACACTCGCTCAGCAGTGAGTGTGTGTGATTACTAAGGAGTACAGATGACGAGAGCAGAATGACAGCACCTGGGATTGAACACTTGCTCAGCAGTGCGTGTGTGTGATTACTAAGTGGGTAAGATACTGACCGTATCTGCGTGAGAGGAGAGGTGATGTCTCAGCATGTGCTGTCAGGACAGAGGAGCTCTCGTCACTGGTCGTATCCCTGGAGACGAGCGGTACACTTTGGGTCACTAAGGGAGCACAAAATGGTGCAGAATGTTTAATAATGATGAAGGGTGAAAATGTTTATTTTTTAATTTGCAAGCTTCGCACGTCAATTTTACTTAATGCCCAAACTCCTTTAAGGCTGGTATTGTACCCCAGCACTGCTTTCACCAGTTTGCTAGTGATTGGAGACAGTCAGCAAGCCTGTCTTTAAACACAGCCTGAAAATAATATTCTTTAATACAGGGGACTTTTCCTATGTCTGTTGATCATACAGGGTAAAGATGACCATTTCAAGCAGGCTTAGACTGGCCAACGTGCAACAAGAGAAACCCCTAGTGGGCCCTAGGCATGGTGGGCCCATGAGCACTTGTGTCCCAGTGGGCCCCAAGAACCAACTCCACTGTTGGGCCCTAAAAATCTATTTCATTAGTGGACCCCACGAACCAACTACACTGATGACCCCAAGAACCAGCTCCACTGGTGGCCCTAAAAACCAACTCCACTGGTGGCCCTAAAAACCAACTCCACTGGTGGCCCTAAAAACCGACTCCACTGGTGGCCCTAAAAACCAACTCCACTGGTGGCCCTAAAAACCAACTCCACTGGTGGCCCTAAAAACCAACTCCACTGGTGGGCCCCAAGAATCAATTTTACTGGTGGGCCCCAACAATGCACTCCGCTTCGTTTTTTGTACAGTGTGTGAGAATCATCTATGTGCACTATATGGTGGCATTAGATCAGCACACTGTATAGCAGCAAACATAATTTATCAGCAAAGAATATGATGGCATTGACTGTAAGCATAAAGCATAAATGTTGACTGCACACCCTTTCTGTAGAGCAGGAGTGGGGAAAGTCCAGTTTGCGGACTAAATCATTTGGTCCGGTGATGCACATGATATTCGAGTCAGCTAATAAGTTCCATGAATTTTGCAGACCAGCGCATGCGCTGTAGCAGATCTCATTGAAGCTGATCCTTCCTGATCTTGCAGTGCGCATGCGCTGGTCGGCAGAGCTCATGAAACTTTGCTGACTCTGGGACAGAGCTCATCGTGGACTAAATCATTTGGTCCGCTGATGCACATGATGTTTCCGAGTTGGCTACTAAGTTCCATGACTTTTGCAGACCAGCGCATGCGCAGATTTTACTGAAGCTGTTCCTTCCTGATGTTGCAGTGCGCATGCTGGTTGGCAGAGCTCATGAAGAGCTTTGCTGACTCTGGGACAGCGCTCATCTGTAACAGCTCTAGTCCATGCCATTTCTGACCCGATATGCTACTGCACTTCAGTAGAGAAAGAGCATGGACTTCACAGCATACGGGTAGGGTAATGAGGACTCTGGCGCATTGCATGTAAATTTGGGAGGGGGGCATCCAGTACGTCAAAGCAACCGTAGTCCATGCAGTTTCTATCTCAATATGCTACTGCACGTCTGGGAGAAAGGGCATGGACATCACTGCACCAGGGCCATCTTATCCATTGGACACACTAGGCAGTTGCCCAGGGACCCTATGAGTCTAGGAGCCCCAGGTGGTCAAAGCAGGGCAGTACGGGCAGTACTCCTGTCAGGGGCCCTAATCAACAAGGGGCACACTAATATGTTAAAAAAATAGGAACTAGTAATGGGTGGGGGCCCCATTTGATTTGGCTGTATGGGGCCCTGAAACAGACTGATGGCAGCCCTGGGTCAAATGTATGATCCTTGGGTTGACGCTGCTTATTTAACTGTTTGTGTGTTCTCAGGATGGGCAAACAGATAGAAACCAAGAAGGAGCAGGAAGCCATTGACTCCCTAACCCACCAATTAGTCATGTAGGCCACAGGCTTCTTTATGCCTGCAGCCTACAAGATGTCATAGGCGTATCCTGACCCCAGCGTCATCCAGGAGACCCGGCTGTTCATCTGGGGAACAGTGAGATGGGTGGTTAGAGATGTAGCATGAGGTCATGTAACGTTTGGGCATGGTTAGAGGCATGGCCTGTGATGTCATGGGCTTGAGAAGGGCCAAGTACATTGCTTTGCCTCGTCGCCCATAACCATTATGTTAAGATGGCCCTGCATAGCACAGGATAGTAGAGACTTGAGTGCATTGCATCTAAACCTGGGTTGGGGGGACATCCAGGACTTCAGAGCCAGCTGTAGTCCATGCCGTTTGTACCCTGATATGCACGTTGGGTTAGGCATGGACATCACAGCACTTAGAGGATGGAGACGGGAAGGGGAGTTGCATCTACACTCAAGAGGGTTGATGTTATGGATGATAGTAGACATGTCCAAATGGCCCTGGAAGAAAAAAAGTTTCCCCAGTCCATTTAGTGTAATGATTCCAACCCAGGAGCTAGAGGAAGCAGAGATGGTGAGGCTTCAGGAGTGGCAGGAGCCAGGAGAGGTGCGTGCAGAGAACCAGGGACACCAGGGAATGTCTCAGCAGCGGCCGGGACACGAGTGACACGGGCACGCTGACGGTCCGTAGCAGGGACCGTGGCGTGAACCGTGACATTACCCCCCTCCCCTTAAGCCCTACCCTCCTGGCTAGCCGGGTACCCACAAAACAGCCAGGGGTAACCACCTCCTCCTCGGTATCCCAAGAACTGTCTTCAGAGTAGGTGTCCAGAGAGTCTTGGAAAACTTCTTGGACCTGGGGAGAAGAAGCAGAAACAGTAGGCAATGGGTGGGTGGGAGTCAGAGGTGTCTTTGAAGACCAGAGGCTCTTCTTGCAGATGCGGATCCCCCACCGACACAGTGGAACAAACGGGCAGAGAAACGGGAGGGCAGGGCTGCTCCAGATGGGTGGGCTTGAGGCAGCGAGAGTTGCACTGCCTGCCCCATTGGACAACTTCGCCCGTTTTCCAGTCCAGGGATGGGCAGTGAATCTGGAATCATGGAAGCCCGAGCAGGACTGGAGCAGACGAACTTGGCAGGACGTAGAAGGAGAAGTCCTCTTGGTGGGAACTTCAAATTTGTAGAGACACAGGCTGGGTGCGGAACTGGACTGGCTCCTTCAGGATCTCCCCATTGATTGAACAGAAACGTAGGGGCTTCTCAAGATGGGGACGGGAGGTAGAACTTCCCATTAGGGGACGGTGGAGAATTTCTCGGAAGAGCCATCAGAAGACGGGAATTTGGAAGCATCACCAATAAAAAACGTAGAGTGATGGAGGGGTTAAAAACCGGGGACAGAGCAGGCACACCCATTATCGGGAATTCACCCACACACCAGGGCGAGGTTCCCGGGGCACAGCTGGGCAGACTGGGCAGTTCTTCAGATAGTGACAAGCACCACCACAGTGCAGGCAAAGGTTTTTAGGCGCGTCGACGGTGCTTCCTCTAGGGAGAATGAGGGCGGTTAAACCTCATAGTTTCATGTTTGAAGGCCAAAAAAAGAGTCCATCCATTCAGCCTTTTTGGCTAAGGTTTGATCCAGGGAAAGGGAAAAAAAAAAAAACCAATGAGTAAAAACCCAATTGCCTCTTTTAGGGAAAAAATTTCCTTCCAACCCCAAATTGGCAATTTGGGGAAAAACCCGGGATCCCCGACCCCCCCAAAATCCTCCAGAACCCTCCATAGGCTATCTTGGAAAACGCAGTGTCAGGCGAGGGGGACTCGGGGTTTCAGGTACAAGGGCGAGGGGGAAGCTTGCGGGGACGGAGGAACAGGCTTTTTGGCAAAGTCTAACCCCTCCCCGAAAAAATGGATCTCGCCCGGGTAGCAAAGCGATGGGGCATCCAGGGGGGGTGGAGATCACGACCACCCAATCTCCTTGATTGTCCATCAACCCCCCCCAAACGCAGCAAAGGGCCTCGTTTTCCAGGCAAGCTCAGAGAAGGGTGAAAAATGGTGGCAATTTTGGCCCAGTGTAAAATGCCCTGAGGGAAACCCGGGAGAGGGATAAGCAGCAGAAGGTTCGCCCAGGTAACCGAAGACCTTTCTGAAGGCACTCAGGAACCCCGGAGGACCTGTCAGGGATCCCCTTTTCCCCAAAAGGGGGGCGAGACCCCGGCCCAAAGGTTCCCCTGACAGCAGGCTATGATGAAGGCCCCCTTTGGGCATTCAGAAGAAATGGTGAGCCAGGGCCTCAAAAAGGTTTGTGCAGTGTTTTAGGGTCTCCAAATAATGGCAGGCAGAGGCGGGGCAGGCTAGGGCTGGACATGGGAGACGGGGGGCGGAACCAAACAGAACATTGCTCAGGTGGACGCCATGGTTTTTCCCCCGGGTACAAGGTCAGGCAGATCACTCTGGCGCATCCATAATTTTATCATTGTCTGAAAAATTCAAACCCGGGGGGCTGGGAAAAAGGGGCCCGGGGGAGAGGGAACGGCGGCACAGTCCAAGAAAGGGCAACACTGGTAGGCAGCAGGTTTAGGCAAGCTGGTGCAGAGAGGTAACGATGAAATTAAGAACTGTAGACAGAGGCCCCAGAAAGGGGGGCAAGCCTTGTGCTGGAAACAACAACGAACTGCAACCAGGTAGGAGGAAAACTCCCTTTAAAAGGGGGTTTTCTCGTACAAAGAAAAGTTTCAAATGGTAGGGGAAAAAAAATAAAAACTTTTTCCAAAAATATTGCTTTGTTTTCCCCGTTTTCCTAAGGAGAACAAGTGAATTTATGACCCCCTGGCTATTTCAGTTCCCCCGAACGACCTGTAAAAAAATTCTCCCCCCGTGTTTGTTCAATGAATCACGTGATGAATCATCACACAGGCAGGGCAGGGGCCTGTGTTTTTCTCACAGTAAAAAGCTTGATTTTTTAAAATAAAAGAACTGTAATTAGGGCTTTTTTTTTTGGGGATCAATAAGAAGTCCGTTAGTAGTTGAGAAGCTAATTATTTTAATTAGCATCAAAGCACAGCGGCTGGAGCTGTACAAGCAGGGAGTTTATGCAAATGAGTCAGTCTGAACCAGGAAGTGACAGAGTATTTCATTCATGCATTCTCTGAAACTCTGAAGGGAGACAACTCCTTTAAGACAGCAGAGGTCACAGGTCAATAAGCAGGACCAAGGAGCACAGTCTCTGAAATAGAGTGCAGAGCCGGGTGCGCGCCCCTAAAGGGAACATGTGTGCGCACAGGACGCCATGGAGCTGGAGGAAGCAGAGATGCTGAGGCTTCAGGAGTGGCAGGAGCCAGCGACACCAGGGAATGTCGCAGCAGTAGCCGGGACACGAGAGACACGGGCACGCTGACGGTCCGTAGCAGGGACCGCGGCGTGAACCGTGACATTTAGCACCCTCTCTAGTAGCAAACCATGCGGGTGTTGCTGTAAGGCATGTTCACACGACGGTTTTGGGCGCGGGTTCAGCCGCGGCAAAACTGCGGCCAAAGCTCATCCTGCCCTCGCCGCAAAATCGCGTCTCCCGACACGGGTTTTCAGTGTGGGTGCTGGGCTTGGTCGCGGCACAAGTGGGCGTGGTTTGGGGCGCAGCTTGTGGCGAGGGTTTGCCCCCATGCAAATTAGTAGGCAGGGGGAAAACCGCGGCACCGCGCGACCGCCGTACTGAGGACTCCCTGTGAAGAATTGACAGGTGAGTTCTCAAACACACGCAGCAAGGCTGCGGCCCCAAAGTCGTGGCCAAACCCGCGGCATGGGAATATTAACGCGGTTTCCCATAGGAAACCATGTTAATAAAGTGGGTGCGGTTTGGACGTGGTTTTGGCTGCGGAAACCGCGTCCATAACCTTGTTCAAATCCGTCGTGTGAACAGGGCCTAAAGGAAGCACAGTACAATGTTGGCATCCACCCTCACTGCACATGAGCCCAGTTCTCTGATATAAAGACTCACTATAACTTCTTAGAGGAAGAGATAAATGATGTAATTAAGTAAAATGGGAAATTGCAGCAAGTTATCATCATAAGATATCTAAAAGAGCTGAGAAGAGAACATAGGGGGACATCTGGAGACACAGTGGGAGTTATCATTGATATCCGGAGGCACAGTGGGGTTTATCATTGATATCTGGAGGCACAGTGGGGTTATCATTGATATCAGGAGGCACAGTGGGAGTTATCATTGATATCAGGAGGCACAGTGGGGGTTATCATTGATATCTGGAGGCACGTGGGGGGTTTTCTTGAATCTGAGGCACAGTGGGGGTTAGCATTGATATCAGGAGGCACGTGGGGGTTATCATTGATTTCGGAGGCACAGTGGGGGGGATCATTGATTCTGGGGGCACAGTGGGGGGTTATCATTGATATCTGGGGCCAGTGGGGGGGTTTTCATGATATCTGGGGGCAAGTGGGGGGTTTCATTGATATCGGGAGACACAGTGGGGGGTTTCATTTATAAGGGGCACAGTGGGGGGTTTCTTTGATATCTGGGGCACAGTGGGGGGTTTTCATTGATATCGGAGGCACAGGGGGTTATCATTGTATCTGGGGGCAAGTGGGGGTTATCATTTTATTCTGGAGGCAAGTGGGGGGGTCATTTAACAGGAGGGAAAATTGGGGGGTTTTCATTTATATTGGAGGCCCAATGGGGTTTTCTTGAATTAGGGGCACAGTGGGGGTTATCATGATATCGGGGACACATGGGAGTTATCATTGATATCAGGAGGCACATGGGGGGTTTCATTGATATCAGGAACACATGGGGGGTTTTATTGATATGGGAGACCAGGGGGGGGTTTTCATTGATATCGGAGGCCAGTGGGGGTTATCATTGATATTGGGGTCACAGGGGGGGTTTTCATTTATATCAGGAGGACATGGGGGGTTTTCATTTATATCGGGAGAAACAATGGGGGTTTTTCATTGAATCAGGGGCACATGGGGGGTTTTCATTGATATCGGGGAACATGGGGGTTTTCATTTTATCGGGAAACCCGTGGGGGTTATCATTGATATCAGGGGGGCACAGTGGGGGTTATCTTTGATATCTGAGGGACAGTGGGGGTTATCATTGATATTGGAGTCACGTGGGGGGTTTTCATTGATAAGGAGGACAGTGGGGGGTTTCTTTGATTCTGGGCACAGTGGGGGGGTTTTCATTGAATCGGGGGGCACATGGGGATTTTCATTGTTTCGGGGGAAAACAGTGGGGGTTTCATTGATTAAGGGCACAGTGGGGGTTTTTCTTGATATCAGGGGACACAGTGGGGGGTTTTCATTGTATCGGGAGACACAGTGGGTTTTCATTTATTCGGAGCACAGGGGGGTTTTCATTGATATCAGGGGGCCAGTGGGGGTTACTTTGATATCTGGAGGCCACCCCCCCCGTGGGGGTTATCATTTTATCTGGAGTCACAGTGGGGGGTTTTCATTTATTAGGAGGGCCCTGGGGGGTATCTTTGATATTGGGGCACAGTGGGGGGTTTTCATTGATATCAAGGGCCCGTGGGATTATCATTGAGATCTGGAGAGACAGTGGGGGGTTATCTTTTTATCTGGGGGCACAGTGGGGGGGGATCATTTATTCAGGACCCCAGTGGGGGGTTTTCTTTGATATCTGGGGGCACAGTGGGGGGGTTTTCTTTTATATCAGGAGGGACATGGGGGGTTTTCTTTTTACGGAGGACACATGGGGGTTTTTCATGTATCAGGAGGCAAATGGGGGTTATCTTTGATATCAGGGGCACAGTGGGGGGATATTTTTATCAGGAGGCACAGTGGGGGGGTTTCATTAAATCTGGGGGACATGGGGGTTTCATTGTATCAGAACTGGGGGTTTTCATGATATTTGGGGACAGTGGGGGTTTTCATTGAATCAGGGGCACAGTGGGGGTATTTGTATCGGAGGCACATGGGGGGTTTCATTAATATCTGGGGGGACAGTGGGGTTATATTATATTGGGGGGACGTGGGGGTTTTTCTTTATATCTGAGGCACAGGGGGGTTATCTTGATATCAGGAGGCACAGGGGGGTTTCTTTGATACTGGAGACCATGGGGTTATCATTTATATCAGGGGCACAGTGGGGGGATCTTTTATATCAGGGGGGCACAGTGGGGGGGTTTATTTAAATCAGGAGGCCAGTGGGGGGTTTTCATTATATCTGGGGGGACAGTGGGGGGTTATCATTTTATATAGGGGCAGTGGGGGGTTTTCATTATATCTGGAGGGACTGGGGGTTATCATTGATATAGGAGGCACCCGTGGGGGGTTTTCATTGATTCAGGAGGACAGGGGGGTTATCTTTAATTTTGGGGGGACAGTGGGGGTTTTCATTAATATCTGGGGGGACGTGGGGGTTATCATTGATATCTGGGAACAGTGGGGGGTTTTATTAATCTGGAAACAGGGGGGTTATCAATGATATCAGGAGGCACAGTGGGGGGTTATCATTGATATCTGGAGGGCCCGTGGGGGGTTTCATTTATATCAGGAGGGACAGTGGGGGGGTTTATTGTATTGGAGCACAGTGGGGTTTTCATTGAATCAGGAGGACATGGGGGGTTTTCATTTTATCTGGAGCACAGTGGGGGTTATGATTGATATCTGGGGGCACCGGGGGGTTTCATTAATCTGGAACAGGGGAGTTATCATTGATATCTGGAGGCACAGGGTGGGTTTTCATTAAATCGGAGGCACAGTGGGGGTTATCGTTGATATCTAAACACGTGGGATTTTCATTGATACGGGGGGAACACGTGGGGTTTTTCATTGATATCAGGAGGCACATGGGGGAAAATTTATTGAATAGGACACATGGGGGTTATCATGATACAGGAGGCCCCCGTGGGGGGTTTTCATTGAAATTTTAGGACACAGGGGGGGGATCATTGATATCAGGGGGCACAGTGGGGGTTATCATTGATATCAGGAGGCACAGTGGGGGTTATCATTGATATCAGGAGGCACAGTGGGGGTTATCATTGATATCTGGAGGCACAGTGGGGGTTATCATTGATATCAGGAGGCACAGTGGGGGTTATCATTGATATCAGGAGGCACAGTGGGGGTTATCATTGATATCTGGAGGCACAGTGGGGGTTATCATTGATATCAGGAGGCACAGTGGGGGTTATCATTGATATCAGGAGGCACAGTGGGGGTTATCATTAATATCTGGGGGCACAGTGGGGGTTATCATTGATATCAGGAGACAGTGGGGGTTATCATTGATATCTGGAGGCACAGTGGGGGTTATCATTGATATCAGGAGGCACAGTGGGGGTTATCATTAATATCTGGGGGCACAGGGTGGGGTTATCATTAATATCTGGGGGCACAGTGGGGGTTATCATTGATATCAGGAGACAGTGGGGGTTATCATTGATATCTGGAGACACAGTGGGGGTTATCATTGATATCAGGAGGCACAGTGGGGGTTATCATTGATATCTGGAGGCACAGTGGGGGTTATCATTGATATCAGGAGGCACAGTGGGGGTTATCATTGATATCTGGAGGCACAGTGGGGGTTATCATTGATATCAGGAGACACAGTGGGGTTATCATTGATATCTGGAGACACAGTGGGGTTATCATTGATATCAGGAGGCACAGTGGGGATTATCATTGATATCTGGAGGCACAGTGGGGGTTATCATTGATATCTGGAGACACAGTGGGGGTTATCATTGATATCTGGAGGCACAGTGGGGGTTATCATTGATATCAGGAGGCACAGTGGGGGTTATCATTGATATCGGGAGACACAGTGGGGGTTATCATTGATATCTGGAGGCACAGTGGGGGTTATCATTGATATCAGGAGACACAGTGGGGGTTATCATTGATATCTGGAGGCACAGTGGGGGTTATCATTGATATCTGGAGGCACAGTGGGGGTTATCATTGATATCAGGAGGCACAGTGGGGGTTATCATTGATATCTGGAGACACAGTGGGGGTTATCATTGATATCTGGAGGCACAGTGGGGGTTATCATTGATATCAGGAGACACAGTGGGGGTTATCATTGATATCAGGAGACACAGTGGGGGTTATCATTGATATCAGGAGGCACAGTGGGGGTTATCATTGATATCAGGAGACACAGTGGGGGTTATCATTGATATCAGGAGGCACAGTGGGGGTTATCATTGATATCAGGAGACACAGTGGGGGTTATCATTGATATCTGGAGACACAGTGGGGGTTATCATTGATATCAGGAGGCACAGTGGGGGTTATCATTGATATCAGGAGGCACAGTGGGGGTTATCATTGATATCAGGAGACACCATACATGCCAACTCTCCCGTTTTTGGCGGGGGGGTCCCGCTATTTGGGGTCCCCTCCCGCCCTCCCGGGGGAGTTGGCATTCCTCCCGCCGCCTGCAGGCGGCGGGGGTCCTTTAAATTACCGCGGCGCAAGAGTAGCGCTGGTGCGCTACTCTTGCGCGCGGGACCGCTCCTACAGGCGGGTGCAGCGGCCGCAGCGGCCGCACCCCCGCCCGCGGTCTCACTGTGCGGGGAGGAGGCAGGAGGGATCGCTCCCTCCTCCCTCCTCTCCCTGTATGTACGGCGCAGGCTGTGTGCGCCGCACATACAGTTCAGCGGCGCAGGGGGAAGTGACGCGCGGCTGCAGGGGAGTGACGCGCGGCTGCTCTCACTTCCCCCTGCGCCGCTGAAGAGATCGGTCGGGAGCGGCCACGCTGCAGGAGCCTGGTGAGGTGAGGGGATTTTATTATTTTATTTTTATTAGCTTTAGGGGGCTCTACCTGGCTAACAGAGAGGGCAACTACCTGGCAACAATGGGGGCATCACCTGGCAACAATGGGGGCACTACCTGGCTAACAGATGGGGGCACTACCTGGCTAACAGAGGGGGCACTACCTGGCAACAGCGGGGGCACTACCTGGCAACAGAGGGGGCACTACCTGGCTTAACAGAGGGGGCACTACCTGGCTAACAAGGGGCACTACCTGGCAACAATGGGCGCACTACCTGGCAACAAAGGGGGCACTACCTGGCAACAAAGGGGGCACTACCTGGCTAACAGATGGGGGACTAAACCCGGCTAACAGAGGGGGCACTACCTGGCAACAGAGGGGGCACTACCTGGCAACAATGGGGCACTACCTGCAACAAAGGGGCACTACCTGGCTAACGATGGGGCCACTACCTGGCTAAACAGATGGGGGCACTACACTGGCAACGAGGGGGCACTACCTGGCAACAATGGGGGCACTACCTGGCTAACAGATGGGGGCACTACCTGGCTAAAAGATGGGGCACAACCTGGCTAACAGTTGGGGGCACTACCTGGCTAAAGGATGGGGGCACTATCTGGCTAAAAGATGGGGGCACTACCTGGCTAAAAGATGGGGCACTACCTGGCAAACAATGGGGGCACTACCTGGCAACAATGGGGGCAATACCTGGCTAACAATGGGGGCACTACTTGGCTAACAATGGGGGCACCTACCTGGCTAACAAAGGGGGGCACCTACCTGGCTAACAAAGGGGGGCATCTACCTGGCTACAAATTTGGCTCTACCTGGTACAGAGGGGGGCATCTACTTGGCTACAGGGGGGAATCTACCAGCCTGTAAGGGGCACTACCTGGTATGGGGGGCTACTACCTGGCTATAAGGGCATCTACCTGGCTTTCTTCCAAAGCCGTTATGCAGTTAGGTGGAGTGGGTGTGGCTTTTTGAAGGGGCGTGGCATACCGACAAGATGGGCGTGCCCATGCAAATTTTTACCGCGGCGCGCTATACGCGCCGCCCACTATAATCTCCTGCTTTTTCACTTTCAAAAGTTGGCAACTATGGGAGACACAGTGGGGGTTATCATTGATATCTGGAGACACAGTGGGGGTTATCATTGATATCAGGGACACTGGGGGTTTTCATTGTATAGGAACACGTGGGGGTTTTCATTGTATCAGGGGGCACAGTGGGAGTTATCTTTATATCAGGGGCCAGTGGGGGTTATCATTGATTCTGGGGACCCAAATGGGGGTTTTTTAAC